>PVJI01007615.1:0-77050 GCA_004026765.1 Micronycteris hirsuta
GTTTATTTTTCCAAATATTTGAGAGTTTCTCAATTTCTTTTCAGTATTGATTTCTAATTTGATTCTATTTTGGTAGTAGGACATACTTCACAGGATTTCCATCCTTTTATATTTGTTGAGATTTGTTACATGCTTCAAGTTATGTTCTATCCTGGAGAATATTCCATGTGCACTCGAAAAGAAATTTAGACTTCCTTTTTACTGGGTGAATTATTCTATGTCTGTCAGATACATCTCGTTCACTGATAATACTGTTCAAGTCTTCTATAGCCTTGTTAATTTTCTTTATTTTATTGAAAATTATTTATTAGCCCTGGCTGGTGTAGCTCAGTGGATTGAGCATGGGCTGGGAACCAAGGGGTCCCGGTTCGATTCCCAGTCAGGGCACATGCCTGGGTTGCAGGCCAGGTCCCCATGAGGGTCATGTGAGAGACAACCATACATTGCTGTTTCTCTCCCTCTCTTTCTCCCTCCCTTCCCCTCTCTCTAAAAATAAATAAAAATAAAATCTTAAAAAAAAACAACAAAAAAAAGAAAATTATTTATTAAACTATCCAATTATTATTATTTAATGACATATATCTCTCTTCAATTCTTTCAGTGTTTCCTTCTTATATTTTGGGACTATATTGTTAACTATGTTTATTTATACTTATTATAGCTTCCTGATTAATTAATACTTTCATCATTATGAATATCCCACTTTGTAATAATAATCTTCGAGTCTTTCTCTCATAAAAATGTTAACATTGTTACTGGCATTTAGCAGACATTCTATAATAGTCAATCCATAATTGTGATGATATATTTATTTAATAAAAATCACTTACTCTATGCTAGGTACTAACATATTAATTATTATTCAATATCAGCTTTGTTATTGATGCTTTATATCTTTACTTATGTACAGGTGCTTTTTCATATCTATTTGTTTAATATGATTAGTATCTACACCAATGGTGTAAGATTTTAAGTTCTTAGCAAGGAACTTTTTTTTGTTTTAATCACCAATGATATGGCCGAACCTGTGACTTGATTAACCAATATCCACTATCCCAAGAACTGTTATTTTATGGAAGGAGCTTTGAGCCCTGGTAAAAGACTATACTTTCCAATCCCTCTTATAGCTTCATGTGGTGATGTGTGAAATTATGGCTAATGAGATGTAGCCAGAAGTTATAGGGTTAAATTCTAACTTAGGCTCCTTAAAAGGGTGCATAAATCTCATTGTCTCCTCTTTTTCCTGTTTTTTTTTCTTTTTTTGCCTAGAATATGAATGTGATAAGTTATCTTTTGAGTCTGCTAATGGAAAAACATGGATGCCAAGGAATGTGGGATATAAAGGTATACGGAGCTTGGATTCATGATATCTTAGTATTAAAACATAACTTTAGATTTTCTGTTCAGGTGTCTATTACATGCACCCACATACAATTTCTAATGAATACCAATTGATGGCTATGATGTGGCTGATGATAAATAAGCTCCTTCCCAGGTCTATCTGAACTGACACACAGTAAAGCAGAAGTGAGTTACATGATATCCCAGATCTCTCAGGTTCTGGGGTCATCCAAACAAATAGACCATTTATTTCTCTCCCAAACACTCGTTTTCTTGCTAATAGGCTCAGAACAGATTTTGCACAGCTGCGCAAAACCCATCCTTTCTTATCATTTAAAAGGCTGAGTACTTGGAGACTCAGAAGAGAGTGATTAAGCATAGTGCCCCTGTACAGGGTTGCCAGAGGAGGTCACCTTTTCCAAGGCATTATTCATGGAATGCAAATATATAAAGAAACATATCACTTAAAAATTCCTAGATATGCTGACCTTCAGTCTTTGTTGGGCACCAATTTTCCCTGAATATTTGTTAGTGCCAAGGCACTATATTTCGACAGTAATTCCTGTGACCTTAAAACAGCCTCTACTGTCCTGGAACTGCTGGCTACTCAGCAGATACTGAGCCTGCCCTCATCTCTAGATGCTCCAGTGACGCCACATCTGCACATTCAGCTAGCTCCCGCTGACTTCCTTCCTTTTTTTCTTTTCTTTTCTTTTTTTGGCTGGCTGAAAACACGATCAAGTTAAATTTCCCCATAAAGGTCTCAAAAATGACTAATTATTTAAATCTGTTTGAACTCGTCCTTAACTGCTAATTGAACTCTGTGTGCAAGGAGGCCAGAGGTGTGCAGTGAGGTATGGCCTCCTCACAATAGTGTGCAGAATCAGCCTTTTACCGCAGTCGCTGCTAACACGGATAGCCTATAACTACTTCACTGCCTAGTAGTTTGGGGCATTTGACTGATCTTTCCTCCATTATCTTTCTAATTGTCTGCTCAACCTGAACCCCCCAAAACAGGGGGAATCTAAATACACGTTAACTACTACCTTGGCAGATGAAAAACATGATTAGTTCTAATGGAAGCAGGGGAGTGCTGTTGACATTTTTTACTTCCAGTTCTTGCATGGCAATAAGGCATAAAGACTGATCTATCACAGAGAGTGTGCCCATCAAGCATGAGCGAGACAGAGAGAAAGTTCACGTTGCACAAAATGAGCTGCTAATTTCTTTTCCATTTCACTGACAATGTGCTCTATGAGTTCAGAGCAGCTGGGATGAGAACAATGGATGTTCCCAACCTGTGCTCCATTTAACTTCTGCAACTCTACAAGGTCAAACAGCAAGAGGGAGAGAAAAAAAGATTCTCTCTCTCTCCCTCTCTCTCTCTCCACCCCCCTTTCTCTCCCCCTCCCTCCCTTCCTCTCTGTCTTATAGTGTGGCAAAGCTAGGAGACTGAAAGACTGTATATAAAGTACATTTATTTCTTTAAAGAAATTCCTGTGTCTAACCAGAGATTTATATAGATTGTGGCTCATTGTTATAGGAGTGTGAGTTGGAGAGGAGGAAGGTGACCATGGGCACTCACATTTGAAGAGAGATGTGCTGTATTGGTTGCCTAAGTCCTCACTGATGAAAAATGAATCCCAGTGAATTACTGTACATTGGTTCTACTACCACTGATAGGGAATTTTAAATCTCTCTTTCTTTCTCTCTCTTTATATATATATATAGATAGATAGATAGATAGATAGATAGATAGATAGATAGATAGATGATATATAATTATAAATATAATATTTATATCATATATAAATATATAAAATTTATATATCATATATAATATATGGATATTATATATAAATAACCAGGGGCCTTACTATTCAATGTGCTTCCTTACAACCCATACTGTCAGAATGGTAGGGTCCCCTGAGACATAGGTTTCATTTTCTTCTCTTTTGATGAATGTACTAACTCCCCTCTGATTTGCTTCATGTAACTTGGATCTCATTTAGCACTGCTCTTTGGCACCCTGATGTTAGGGAGTGAGAGCTAGAAGAATTAGTAATGCAAACTAACACTCACCAAGGCCCTCTTGCCAGGTATGCTATTCGGGAACCACCTCCCACTGTTAGAATTACCGTTCTACCATAACACATATTGCATGAGATTCTGAGAAATTGAGACTCAGGATCTCTTTATAAAAACGTAATCACTGCTCAAATATGACATCTACACTCTTTCCAGAATTTAGTATTTTAGGTTAAAGACAAAATTCCCTGGCTTGACTTTAAATATGTAAATAATAATGATAATTTTAAAAACATTCTTCTTTCTTCAAGAAACCAAATGCATTTCATGGAAATACACTGATATTGTTTTAAGTCCCACATTGTGGTTTATTCAGTTAAAAATAAAAAGTTAAGAGGAAAATAGAAATTAATTTAATAAGACTAATTCATTACCATTTACTTTTCTAATACTTAGGAAAATAACTTTATAAGAAATGAACCACGTTTAGCCCTCACCCATTTATGTAAATTTACACTTTGCTTTCCTTCCTCATGCACTTCTGTGTTCTAAGCACAGTTCTCTGTCTTTCTCTCCATAGGCTGACTTTGTACTCCCTGTCTTGTACACCTGCTTTGCTTGAGGCACAGGAATCTCTATGGCTCGAGGTCCAGCACAAACTTACCCTTATTCATCTTCCTCCATCCATTTGAGAAGAATGGATTGGCCTATCCCCAAGCTCTTCACTTAGTCTGAGCACACCTCTATTAGTCATAGCCTGTACACACTGAACAACACATGTGTTTAGATAACCTTCTCTTATTTCAGGGGCAAGAAACAGTGGCCACTTATGACCCATCACTGGATCTCCAGGGTCTCAGACAATTTCTGACACAGAACATGCTTTCAAAATTGTTTGCCAGGCGAAGAAGTGTAGAACTCACAGCTAGTCTTTTCTAGGATAATAACTTGCGTACTGGAAAATTTGCTTTTAGAAAGGAATATCTGCCTATTTAGAAAAGATATGTTTCTTTTTTTTTTTTTAAGATTTATTTATTTTTAGAGAGAGGAGAAGGAAGGGAGAAAGAGCAATGTATGGTTGCCTCTCACATGGCCCTCACTGGGGACCTGGCCTGCAACCCAGGCATGTGCCCCGATTGGGAATCAAACCGGGACACTTTGGTTCCCAGCCCGTGCTCAATCCACTGAGCTACACCAGCCAGGCAAAAAGATACGTTTCTTAATCCTAAACTTTATACATTACTCTACCATATTCAAGATAAGTGATTACCCATTATAAAATTCTGTTATTAAACTCTGATTAATATATTTGTTAATTGTGGTGGACATTGGTTGTTGTTCAATGCTTTTTAATGTTTATAATATTTATTTATTTATTTATTTTTAGAGAGAGGAGAAGGAAGGGAGAAAGAGCAATGTATGGTTGCCTCTCACATGGCCCTCACTGGGGACCTGGCCCGCAACCCAGGCATGTGCCCCGACTGGGAACCGAACCGGGATCCTCTGGTTCCCAGCCTGCGCTCAATCCACTGAGCCACACCAGCCAGGCATAATGTTTATAATATTTAATTTAACAGCTGGAATTAAGTAAGAAATTAAACCAGTGATCATAAACATATGTCAACTAAAAATCTATTTAGAATAATTTATTATTCAAAACCAATGACTTGGGATTAGATTGAACTAAAAATATTTTAAAAATTTAAAAAACATTGTCTTCAAATAAATATATTCACTCATCTTTCTCCCTTTTAAAGAAATTAATTTTTGTCTCTATGTGCGTTACTTGAAGTGAGAATGAGATATTTTCTTATAAACTCTGCCTAGTAGCATTTAATACAGAAACTGCATAATCTCTTAATTTTTTTATCAAATAAAACTTCCTAACCTTAAATTCCACGTCCAAACTGATAATCTAAAACTAAAGTGAGATAGAAAGAGAGAGGAGAAAGAGAAACATAAATATCATATATTTGAACATAATTAAATATAGAAAGATAAGTGATAAAATTGTTTCTAAAAAGACATTACAGGGAAGAATTGCTGTTCAAAGTAGAATTTCAAATGCAAAGCCCGATGGACTCTAGATGTAACTTCAAGAATATGGTTAGAGAAAAGCAAGAATGGTAGCAACAATGTAAGAAAAGAAAAGTTCACAGGAGGTACCAAACATGGCAGCTCTAAAATGTAGAATTATATTCCTGGTCCTATTCTTCTTTATGTATATGACCCCCCTCATTCTACATTGGACAATACATATAGTAATGACTCCAGTACCTGAAGAAGTTTCTCAGTCTATTCCATCCCACTCTAAGTTCTTAATTTATTAAGTTATTATAGAGTATAGACTTATATCAATCTGGGTTGGGTCCAATTCTGTAACTAATTATGTATTTTTTTCTGAGATTCCATTTCCTTATCTATAACTATAGCCTAGAGACACCTATCTCTGTCAGTTAAATTTCAGTCAGAGAAGCATAACTACTATGAATAATGTAGAATAAGGAATTTATTATAGGAATTTAAACTTACACAACTTGGAAGCTGGTTACCAAGTCTCTGTACGGTAGTTAGTTATTTGTGCCTATGGTTCTGCAGTTGGGAAGAAAATATATAAAATGGGAAAGTGCAATAATAAATTTGGGCTCACAGAATATAATGGAACCCATGTTGATGTTTCACTACCAGCTCCAAGTCACCCACTTTGATATGGAGGTTAGCTGCAAGAGAAGCTGGTACCTTGTCATGGAGCTACGAATGTACTAGGCATAGGACTCAGAAAAGGTGAAGCAGGATTGCTCAGTATTTGAAGGAGCTGCAAGCTGGCTGCTGTCCAATACCAGTAGGTGAGCCCGCAGGTAAGTAACATTTTGAGCTGAAACACTACTAGAAGTTCCTGAACAAACCTTGTGATGGTTGAAGGAATATGACTGCTATTTCACTCCCATCTTTAATAACTAATAAAAACTGAACATCACAGGGAAGTCTGGAAAAATGTGGACTCAGCTTAGCTAAGATGACAAAGCAAAGTGGTAATAACATCTTGTATACCCAGAGTGCTGCTGGATTGATGAAAGAAAATGCATATTAAATCATTTTTAAAACCTTAAATCATGAAGTCAGTACAAAGTAATATTATTTCTACAAAGTTTTTTTTATTATAAGCAAGTCATTATTTCACCTGTTCTGTGGTCTCTTAAACATAGTACAGAAGCACAAATAGTAGATTCTTGTACAGTGACACTTGATGAGAATCAGTAGACCTGAGAAATCTGAAACTTCCAACTACATTGTCAACTACAAAATAATAGAGAAAACAGCTTGGTCAATCAGTATACTTTGATGATATTTTTCACAGAGCTTGGCCCACACAAAGGAAAGAAGGAAGTAAAAGAGAGAGAGAGAGAGAGAGGAAGAAAGGAAGGAAGGAAGAAGAGAAAGGGAAGAAGGAAGAAATACCATGTTAGGCCCTGGCTGGTGTAGCTCAGTGGATTGAGTGCGGGCTGGGAACCCAGCGGTCCCAGTTCGATTCCCAGTCGGGGCACATGCCTGGGTTGCAGGCCAGGTCCCCGTGAGGGCCATGTGAGCGGCAACCATACATTGCTGTTTCTCCCCCTCTCTTTCTCCCTCACTTCCCCTCTCTCTAAAAATAAATAAAAATAAAATCTTTAAAAAAAAAAAAAAAAAAAGAAATACCATGTTAGAGTGGAAAATTCAGGTCAAAATAGGGGAAGATGGTATGAAAATAAAAACCATTGTATTTTTATCTCATAAATGTCCTAAAGAATAGAACATACCCCAAATCTCTAATTGCAAATCAAAACCCCTAAACAAAAATAATTTACATACTTTCTGGACTTTTTGCTGCAGGTTCAAGCAGAAACTATAAAATTAGAATAACAATACCCTTAAGGTAATAGTACAGTTCATGTAAGTGGACCCAAGCAGAAGTCACTTTATAAGAAAAAGGCCAATTTTAATATCAGCTTCTTGACGTTTTTAATAAGGCACACAGATATCTCAGTATATAAGAAAGCCTTATATCATGGTATCTGTTTCCAACTTTTAAACAAGAAAGATCTGATCCATTTTTGATAAATTCCAATGTAGCAGTAGGATTTCAAGGCAATAAGAAAAGAATTTTGGCTCATTTTCCTCTCCCTAAGATTAAAGCCAGATGAACTGTTAGAAGAGAAGTCACCTTGAAATGCCCAACAATTGAGTTAAACTGAATTTAGGAAGAATTGCTGCTCTGAATGTCAAGGTCAAAAAGGATTTTAGTCACCACTTACATTCTAAGCATTCCAAGTAATCCTCACTCAGCCTGTTTTTCCAGACACTTACTCTATAGCAGGATTGCATTCAGCATCAGCAATAATTATGTCCTTTTCTCAGCAGCTCCTGAGCCCAGGGTTTGCTAGAAGTGGCAAATGAAATGCTCTAGTGGGGAGAAACAGAAGTGCTGTCTTAGCCCAAGTGCTGGAGGAAGCCTGTGGGCAGGAAAACTATCACTAGCTGCCTGGCCAGCGCTCTCCAGCTTGCATGGGGATGTGCACACGCACACACAGAGGCAGGATATCTAGTGATCGCCATTGCCTGCGGTTACCCCAGTTCCTCCTTTCCAGATTTTCAGTTTCATCTGAAGGTAGCTCAAGTGTTTATGATGAAAGTAAGCATAAAACTGAGAAAAAGGACTGTTCATTCACCTGCATAACTTGACAGCATTTAACATAGTCAGACCTATGCCTTAAAAAAAAGTTAAATTTGTGAACAAATGAACAGAAAGAAATATCATATTGGGATATAACATCATCATGTTCAGAAGCCAGCAGAGGAAGTCTATTCATTAATACATGCGATAACATACCCTATGAGAAAAAAATCATAAAGGAAAATAAATATGTAGTATTTACAATAACTCTCATTGCATATATTTAAAGTCTATATTCTACAATCCACTCTAAGTTTGATGAGGGCTAGAACCTTGCCTGTCTTGTTCATTAATGAAACCCATGGCAAATCTGTGTGCCAGGCACATAAGAAATAGCTAATACATGTTTTAAAATAAATATATTCAGAAGCAGAATAATTCTAAAGTAGACACAGTAGAAAGCATCATATTGCCATTAAAATATAAATGATTATTTGAAAAAATAATTTGGGAGAGGACTAAGGCTCATATTGATTTCTTAGACTTGTTTATTCCTTCTTTAAAGATAGACCTAAACATGCACTGTGTTACAGGCACTGAACTAAGTGTTGGGTGAACAAGAGCTCTAGTTCCTGCCACCATGGGCTTTGTGAGAAAAGCCTGAAAACAAATAATGCAAATTTGAGGTTCTAACATATGCAACTAAGTGATTTTTTAAAATATCTGCATATCAAGAAAGTATACCTTTGTAGAGAAACCCATTTAATTATTTATATAAGAGTTACTATTTGACTTTTAATTTTGACAAGAAAGCAGAAATGAGACTATATTAGTTAGCTACTGCTGAGTAACACACAGCCCCAAAACTCAGTGGTGTCAAACAATAAGCATTAGTGTGCACAAATCTAGGGGCTGGGGTGGGTGAATGTTTCTGTTATGGGTGGGCTCATTCATTTGTTATGAACTGTGAGTCGTGATGTTGGCTTAATACTCATATATCTCCCAGTCAGCTGGCTCTAAGGTGGTCTGAGATGGCTCACCTGGAACAACTCGACCTCTTATTAGGTCTCTCATCCTCTAGCAGGTGATCACAGCCTTGTCCAGATGGCAGGAACAGGTTTGAGGCCAAAAGGGCAAAGGCACACAAGACCTCTTAGTCCCCTGCTCAGAACTAGAAGAATGCCATTTCCACTGCCTTCGATAGACCAAAACCATTCAAGTTCAGCTCAGATAAAGCATGGGGAAACAAAGACCATATCATAGTTGAAGGAACTACAAAGTCACATAGGAAAAATCAGGTGCAAATGAAAGGGTAGAAAATTGAGACCATCTTTGCAATAATTCAACCATGTATAGAATATTGAAATGAAGTGAAAATGACAGAAACATCAGGTGGAAGTAACCACGCCATCAAAGTATAATAAGGAGAGAAGCATAATAATGGTCATGACATCCCTTCCAATTTAGTAAGTTCAAGTCAGTAACAAAACATTTTGCATCCATTATTCTATTTAACAAAGTTTATTGATCTGTGTGCTATTTTAAGCACTGGTATACAAGGACAAAAATTAAAGTTTTTGCTCCATTTTCCTTTGAGGAAGTGTCAATAAAGACCCAAATAATTGTAGATAAGATACTTGTAACCAGCAATAAAATGAAAATCGAAGAGAACAGCAGTACGGTAGATGCCAGGTCTGTGGTAGAGTTGAGGTGATTTTAGCTAAGGAAGTTAGGACAGTTCTCTTTAAGGAAGTGATACATGAGCAGAGACTTAGATGGTGAGGATGAGGATCCTTGTGAACATGTAGAGGAAAACCAGAAATCAGTCAGCACCAATTTACTGAGAAAAGAAAGAGCTTGGCTCATTTACAAGAGTAAAAAGTCATTTACAAGACTTGGGAGGCTATTGCTTACTGAGCAAGGTAGAGAAAAGAAGTAAGGCCAGAACAGGCATGGCCTCATGAACCAGGTAAAGGACTGTGGATTTTATTCTAAGTGTAACAAGAAGCCAATGAAGCATTGTCATCGGGACGGCAATATGATCTAATGAAGGTTTTTCAAAAACACATGATTATTATAAGGTTGAATTAACAGAGATACAAAAGCAGAAGCAGAAAGACTATTATTGTGTGAGTACAGGATAGACAAGAATAAAAAAAAAAAGGAAGACCAGCAAGGAGGTAGTTAGTAACCCAAGGTGAGTGTTGTTGGTGGCATAGGCCACAATTAGACTTTGAAAGAAGGAGCGAAGTGGTTAGATTCTTGAACTATTTTAAAGATAGAGCCCATTAAGTTTGCTGATTGACTTGGCAAGGGAATGAGAGAGGAAAGAGAAGTGTTAAGGATGATGTATTGAGAATTGAGTTGAGATGTAGACAGCCAGTTGGAAAGGTTAAATCAGCATTCAATATATGAATTATTCTCATGTAATAAGAAACTGAAGAGAAATGAATAATTTTAGAGTACCTTCATAGAGACAGAGCTGGATGAAATAAACTTAGACATTGCACAGAAAAAGTAGAAGTTTAGAAGTTTGATGAAAAAAATCTTAAATATTCAGAAACTTAGACATAGATAGAGAAAGGGAAATGTTTTATTTATTGTATTAAGCATTTCCGAGAAGATGAGCAAAAA
Organism: Micronycteris hirsuta; assembly: GCA_004026765.1. Taxonomy (NCBI): domain Eukaryota; kingdom Metazoa; phylum Chordata; class Mammalia; order Chiroptera; family Phyllostomidae; genus Micronycteris; species Micronycteris hirsuta. The sequence continues at coordinate 10,655 of PVJI01007615.1, forward strand.
GAAACTCAAAATGCTGGGTGAACCTGAGTATCAGGCACCAGCCTCCTGATGTATAGTGTCCTCTGAAATCAGTGGGCTATATAGCATTTTGGGAGAGGGAAAAATCTCACTTGGACCATAAGGTGACATTACACATCTGGCTATTCTCTAGGCAGGTGAAGTTCCAGGAAGAGGAGAGGGGACCCTAAAAGAAATGATATATGGGAAAAGATTAAGTGGTTTACAGAGATTAAATTATGACAAAATATGTACTTGTAAAACCATCTGATAAAAGGAAAAGAAAGAGTTCTTAAAATATTTATGTCGAACAGAAGGATTATGGCTTCCATCCAAGAAGGGGAAACAGGGACTGGGTTTACCTTCCCAAATGAAATAACCAAAGGAACAAACGAAATATCTGAAACACTGGTTTTCAATATACCGGGCATCAAGCAAAACAAAACAAAAACAAAACAGTGATGCCTGTAAAACGGGAACCAGATGCGGTCAGCTATATAATTGTCCCAACTTGCTGTCTTGAGAGACTGTCCAGGCTACAGAACTCTCCAAATGACAGTGTTACAAAAGTAAAAAGATAAGAAATAGACATGGAATCAATATATGCAAATCATATATCTGATAATGGACTTGTATCCACAGTAAATAAAGAATATTCAAGACTTAATAAGAAAACAGCACAATTTTTTAAAAATGTGCAAAATATTTGAGCAGTAATTTCCAACATTTGCCAAAAAAAAAGATGTATAGAAGGCAAAAAGGCACAGGAAAAAAAGTCATCATTAGTCACTAGGAAAATTCAAATTATAATCACAATAAGATACCATTACAATCAGATTACAATGGCTAAAATTAAAAGCATTGGCTAGGATGTGGAGAAACTGGAGCCCTTATGCACTACTGGTGGAAATGTAAAATGGTATAAGTGTTTCGGAAAACAGTGCGGCAATTTCTTAAATCCTTAAACACATATCTACGAGATGAAACAGCCATTTCTTTCTTAGGTATTTACTCAAGATAAATGAAAGCATGCATACATGCAATGAGTCATACATGAGTGGTCATAGAAGCTTTATTTGCTTGAGAGCAAAACTACAGAGGCAACATAAATCAACACAAGAGGCCATCAACAGTGAACGGATAAACACATTGTGGTGTATCCATAGAAAGGAGTAATATTCAGCAGTAAAAACGACCGAACTCCTGACACATGCTCTAACATGGATACGTTTCAAATGAATGATATTGAGTAAAAGAAGCCAGGAAAAATGTACATATTGTATTTTCTATTCATATAAAATTCCAGAAAATGAAAACTGATCTATAGTATAGAAACTAGGTCATGGTTTGCCTGAGGATGGGCATCAAGGGAGGAAATTGCAAGAGGGAAGGATTGCAAAGGGGAACGAAAAAAAGTTCGAGGGCTCGTTATCCTGATTGCAGGAATGGTTTCACAGCTGTTTACATAAATCAAAACACATGAAAATGTACACTTACAATATGTGAAGTTCTTAGATGAAAGGACAGGACTTTAGTAAAGAACAAACATAAAAAACACCTTATATTTGTAACTGGTGCCTGGCAGGCAATATAAATCAAGGTTCCAGAAAAAAAAATAATGAAAAACAAAAGTAAAATGAAAATAGATGGGTATATATATATATATATATATATATATATATATATATATATATATATATATATAAATTTATAAATTTGCCCGGCTGGTGTAGCTCAGTGGATTGAGCGTAGGCTGGGAACCAGAGGGTCCGGGCTCGATTCCCAGTCAGGGCACATGCCTGGGTTGCGGGCCAGGTCCCCGGTGAGGGCTGTGTGAGAGGCAACCGTACATTGCTCTTTCTCCCTCCCTTCTCCTCTCTCTGAAAATAAATAAATAAAATCTTTTAAAAAAATTATAAATTTTTATACACACACACACACACACACACACACACACACATATAACTTTCCTTCCTCATCAAACATTCAAGAAAGGGATTATTTCAACCCTTGAGACCAATGATGTTATTAAATGATAAATAATATAACTCCTTCATGTTACTTCTCACCTCAAGTGAATATACATAACTTCTGAATTACATCTATGAGCATAGATGAGCTATTCCAAAGAAAAGTTATAGAGCAAGTGTCTCTCTCCCACCCACACACACTTAGACCCTAGACACCCTACTATAGGCATAATCTGTCATTAAATAATTGTACCCCTAGGGAAGGAAGACCAGAGAATTTACATCTATGAATTAATCTGTGATTACTTGTTCTCTCCCATCCTTCTCAACCAATCTATCAACAAATCTAGTTGACTCTACTTCCAGATATGTGTGCTGAGTCTATACATCTCTCTGTCTCTACTTTCATACCTTTACACATCTTCATATTCTTTTATCTGTTACAGTAAACATTGCATTTTCTGAGGATAATAGCAAGGAACAACCCAAATGCCCATCAACTGATGAATGGACAAATAGCATATACATACACATACACACATATACATATACATACAGACATATGTGTGTGTGTGTGTATATATACAGTCATACACACACAAACAATAGAATATTAGTAAGTAATAAAAAGAAATGAAGTACTGATACATGTTATAACATAGATTAACCTTGAAAACAGTACACTAAATGTAACAAGCCAATCACAAAGGCCACATATTGATAATTCTATTTATACAAAATGTCAAGAATAAGTAAGTCCACAGAAACATAAAGTAGATTAGTGAGGGGCTAAGAGGTGGGGTAAGGGGGAGCAGAAAGGGGACTGACTATTAATCAGTACAGGGTTTCTTTTGGGGGTGAAGAAAATGTTCTCAAATTAGAACATTTAGAATTAGAATTAGAATGTTGCACCACTTTGTGACTACACCAAAAACATAAGATTTTATACTTTAAAATGTGAATTTGATGGTATATGAACCATATCTCAGTAAAGAAATCTAATACACACATTCCTAACTTGGGGTAGAAGGTAACGAAAATCTTCACCAGGGTGAGAGCAGTAAAAAAAAAGGAAGGGGGGTAAAAATCACATGGTAAAATTTGAAAGACAAAAATAAACCAACTTGGTGACAAACTGAACATAGAGCAAGGGAAGGAAAGAGGCTAGGAAAATTGTCTTAATGGAATGAAGTACATCATTTGAAAAAGAAACCCAGTCGTGGGAAGAAGATTAATTCAGTTTTGAATATGTTGAGATTTGCACGAATATGAGGTTTTTTAAGTGGAGATGCCTTCAGGCCATTGAACATATGGGACAAAATTTCAAGCTGCTGGAGACACAGAAATGAAAGTCATCAACTTGGAGGAGGCAGTAGAGGCCACAGGGATAGTGTGGGGGAAAAACACAACAGAAAATTAAGGGCTGGAATTTTTACAGGAGTATTCTTCACTCAGGGGATGATGGTCTTACAAAGGAATCTAGTAAAAGAGAAAGTGAAAATGATGGCAGAAAAGCACTTTCGCACAAAGGTAAAGAGAGGAAAGTTGCAAGAAGAAATAATAGCAAATACTGAGAAGTTGTCAGAGAGTCGGGGTGCAAGAAAACAGGGAAGCAAGCTGTTAGGCTATTCCATCCATTATTGTACATTCTGAAAGGTAAGAACATATCAAATTAGTACCAAGAGGAAGCAAGGGAGGTTTGCAACTCCGTTGAGACTGGACTTTTAAAATCAATAAAGTATTTTACCCAAGAGTCATGAAGTATGGCCACAGAGAAAGGGGGAGGGAAAAGTCACCAAGCTTAGAACACAAATGGCGTGCATAGAACACCAGGCTGGGGAAAGAAAGGTTAGAATGGACATGGCAGGCAGACAGGCAAAAAGGTGATATAATTCAATCCACTCTTAAAAACTGAGTTTAAGGAAGATTGGTTTAGTGATTATATTTGAGACTGCCTAGAGACTGTTTGGAGAGAGTAACCGTGGGATAGGGGAATAGAAGCTGCACATGCAACTAGCGAGACAGGCAAGGCATTCAATATTCAGCCACACACACCGTAAGAACAAAGTCAAGATCTCAAGTGCAGATGCAGACATAATATAATCTCTTTTCATATACTACACATACTGTTGGCTACACATTAGCAGAACGTTGATCTACAGAAGATATTTTGTGGATTTGTTTCACCGATGTTAACAGTTTGTTAATGCTTCTGACAAGCATTCTTTTTCCTACTTCCCCTCTTCCCTACTCCCCCACATGGAAAGGCAGCCTGTCAAAAAGTGAAAATGATTTTATATTTACAAGGCAAAGAAACCTTTAAATGACCTCAGAGATTTACATGAAATCGTCACAGCTCCAGGATGATTGGTGAGGTTGCTGTTGACAGATAGTACTTGATGGACTGGAAATCAATTTGATCAGATGTTTTTATGGATTATAGTGGCCTTGGCTAATTACAAAAGATTGTCTTCCTAGATCCCACAGTTTTCAGAGCTGACTTTGAGCAGAAGTACACAGGATTAAGCTGCAGGCTTGACAGTTTTCCCTAATTATCTCTCGCAAGGGCAACTATTGGATCGTCTTGACGCTAATGTCAAAAACAGGCTGAACTTTTATTTCTTAGGCCACACACCTTTCCCTCACAGTTACCTATATTTAGTTGATGGGACTGATCACATTATCATCACTTATCTGGGCTTGTTAGCCTGGGAGAGACTGCAAATATAAAGAAATGGTTATGTAAGTATTTTAAAAGTTGACATAAAGCAGATAATGTAATCATCGACATGAATGAAAATACAATGAATGTTGTATATATTCAATCATTCAGATACAATTAGAAAACAAGGGTTTATAACAATATTTTTAAAAGAGGTTGGAAGATGTCATTAAACAAAGAGACAAAACAAAAAAGATTGTGTTATATATTTTAATGAACAACATTTTTCACTAGAACTGATCTTAAGTAGGTTTTATTAAACAATTTAGGTTCACTATCGGGGCATTAAATCGTGTCATTTCCAGGAAGATTTTGACTAAATACAGCTGAAGTAAATGTTTTGCTTTCCACATGGTAACTATTTCAAAAGAGAATGCATTCCTTTGGAAAGAAAGTTATTGCACATCTGTTAATTTAGGATGGTATTGCAACTAAGCTAAATTGTAATTTAGATACTATATTGCTGAATTTGAGGAACAAAGGTTTCTTATGCAAGAGTTAATCTGCATATGAGTAAGACAACCTACTGGCAATAGTTTTATGTAGAAACAGTAAGGTAGAGAGAAGACAGAAGGGATGGTGGAGGAGGATAGCAAAGAATCCTATGCTTATTTTGGCTGCATAAATGAAGGCTGAGGCTTTTGAGAGCAGAGTTTTAGACTGGAGCTGGAGAAATTGAAGTCACAAAGATCTGTATGACAGAGATCCAAACATTTTTGCTGGAGCCCATTAGCAGTAAGATACTCATGTCATTAAATGCGGGGGGTGGGGGGGGATCTTTCTTCTTTCTCCTGTCCAAGAACTCAGCACATATCTGCTAATATTACGGTTTGGGTTGTCCACGTGTGTCATTGGAAGCAACTGCTGAGTGAGGTGGAGAATGAAGGAGACAATGATAATGCTTGACCAAGAAATGCCATTCAGAAAAGTAAACCCTTTTTACATGTGGATTTCTAGGTAAACTTGGCTGGCATGGCAGAGCAATTTTGTAGAGCGTTAAAGGCTTATGCTTCATTCATTCAACAAATACTAACAGTGCATCCTATGTGCACTCTTGATTTAGGTATTAGAGATTCATCAATGAAAAATAAAACAATGAAAGTCCCATAAACTTGTGAAATTTGAGATACCATGACCCTTTTGTACAATCTTGTGATGTCTGGAGAATATTAGGTTACATTAATAAAACGCTAAAGAAGCATAAATTATATTATTACCGGATTGACTAAAAAGCCTATTTAAACTGCACTTTATTTTAAAAAAAAAATAACCTGTTCTGAAGAATTTACTCATTGAAGAAAGGAAACGTACATAATCTCTCAAGTTCTTATCTAATTTTAAGATTTTACAAATTTTGTTTAGATGATCAAAAGAAGATTTGATAATTTTTGTTTAGATGATTATTTCTAAAATTAGAACTACAATTACAACTGAGACCAGATATAGTAGGGAAAACAAACATATTTAACAGATTACGTATTAGAAGATAGGCTCACTCAGAAGGGACAGTGATTTCATTGGGCCATTTGGGATTGTTCCTTCAGATGTTAGACCATAAAAACAGATGACGTGTAGAAGAAACTACAACCAGTGGCCCATAAAATGGCGGTAATCTCATCAAACACCAAGAACAATTATAGTCCAAACTTATATCACCAGACCTATCAAGTTATAATTTGTATATATATATTTTAGAAACTGCATCATTTAACCTCACTCACAAAGGTGTTAGGAAGATTAACTAACTAGATAATTTCACAAAGTGCTTAGATAATAAAAGGTAAAGGGATAAATGCCAAGGATTATTGCTTTAGACCCTCTGCCGAAGCTAAAAGACCAAAGTTAATGTTTTGTTTCATTTTCCACTGTCTTGGTAGCTCAAGTTCATTAGTTCCAAGAATGGGGGTGGTGGGAGGTGAGAAATATCTTTCCAGGATCAAGAGAACATAGATTCACACCCCAAGGGGAATCAAAGTGATGAGACTTAACAGAGCATCTCTCCACTAAAAAAGCATTGGAAGACAATTTTCCTTGGGTGTCTCATGCTTCTTGTCTTGCAAGAAAAGGCACTGATTGCCTTTTTTTGGATTATTCTTCAAGGATGTTTATATACTCAACCTTGGAAGGTAGGGCTATTGTCCCCCTCCAAAGTGAAGAGAAGGTTTGTTTGCAGCCTTGGAATATAAAAATAGAGTGTCCCTCTGGAACAAAGGATTGGCATGTTTACTACCCATTTAAAAAGATTTGGATTCTCTACACTCAGGGTTCCTCTAGTATAATATAACTTACCTGGTCCTCTTTGTGCCATCTGGTTCTCAGTGTCGTGCTGTGGAAATTGCAGCTTGAGGAACTGGTGCAAGGAAATGCTGATAATCTGGCTAATGATATTGCCTTAAGTAAGAAGTCCTTTGTCTCTGACTCAGAAGTCTCATGTCTTCTGTTAGCATCCAAGAAATGATGGCAGACTGAATTTAGCCTGATAGTCAAATAGAATCTCAAACCTTCAACAGTTCATATTGTATGTGTGTGTGGCGTGACTATATATATATATATAAATAAGTATCTTGTAGTAGAAAGACTGAAGAGATTTGAAATTTATTCTTAACATTGTCCTTAGACCCCTGTAGAGAAGTAATCATGAGTTAATAAGTCTGGGAAAATAACTTTAAAACTTGAGAAAAACAACATGTAACCATAAAGTATTATCTTGCATGATGTGAAGGATTAGCTCATCAAGGTCTAGTTCAGTCATGCTTTCCTCTTGCCACTCCGTTCATTTTCCTTCTCAACCCTGCATAGTTACTCACCGAATGACTGCCACCCTGACCCACTGCTCTTTCACCCTGAGGCTGATAGACTGTGCTTCCCAAAGCCCATTCTCTGACTTCTGATTTACGACTCTGACAGCACTTCACTAAGTGAGACTTTGTGGCAATTTATGTCATTATACAAATTACACAAATTACCATTAACTGATGTAATGTACTATAAAGAACTGGAAACGTAAATAAAAATTATTTGAAGTTCTCTTCTACATGTTTGTAATACTTGATCACATAATTTTTCAATTCAATTAATATAAATATATACCATTAGAAGAAACATTTTGTTTACCATATCCATCTTATTCCCTTATTTTCAATTATTTACTTACTTTTCTTGTTAAAGTATCTCTTCTTTAGTCAGAATTTAGAAATCTAAAAAATTCTGAAATACCAAATCTGCAACTATATCTAAAGTAAGAAAAGAAAAATCTAAAGTTGACATATTTTTAAAATGGAACTTTTATTTAGCGTGATTGCACATTGAGTGAAAAATAATCAAAACATTAAAGAAATCAGGCTGTGTGGAACTTATCTGATGGGCGTGATATGAAGAAAACAGACATCAGATTTCTCCTTATTATCCTCTTTGTGTTAACCCTGACTGTTGACTTCCAGATGGACGTGTGAATTTGGATTCTTGTTGACTAGTTCGTTTACTGATGACAGCAACGATTTGGAGAGGTAATCCAATTACAGTGTCTCAGAATTGTCCCTGATCACCTTATATAAATGCAGCAGGTCTTTTGTTGCTAGGTAGCCTCTTGGTTGAAGTGTAGATGAAACAAAAAGATGTAACCAGCCAATCACACAAGCCTCACTGCCTATCTAGTTCACATTATGGGTCTAGATGTTGAGAGCATTTATGAGAAGAAAGTTATAAATGAAGGAAAGGGAGAGAAAGAACTTTGGAGAAAGTGTGGAATATAGGAAGAGAACAGAGACAGAAGGTATCTTAACATAATTTCTTTGACTATAATCTCTTCTTCACCCCTTAACCCAATTCAACTTACCCCACACTTCATCCAATTTGACCATATTCTGACCTGTTCATGCCCCTCCCACTTATTTTCAAAGCTTAACCTCTTCTGTCTAGAATTCATAATCTAGTTCTATCATATCTATAAAATCGTTTCTGCTATTCTCCCAAAACTAACATTCAACCAGATGGACCTGTAAATTAAGTTTATAGGTAAAATAGATTACTAACTGTTCTTCAGAAACACCTTCCTTATCTTCATATTCATCACTCAAAACACATACATCCTCAGGGAAAATGACAAATCAAACTACATTAATGTCAATGTATAAGTACCTCTGAGAGATCCTTCCCTGAGGGCAGAATTACTTATAAAGAGAGAATCAAGGACATTAATGTATCAAAACATGGCAGAGAAAAAAGATGAAAGAAAACAGAATTTCAGAGTGATGAGGATCAATGACAAAAATGCGTATTAAACCAGAGAATATGGATCCTGGTTCTGAATCTTTACCTCCTATTACAAACAAAAACAAAGTTACAGGGCCTGGTGTTACCAAAATCATATACAGAAAAAAAGCTTATATACCTTTAATCTGGACTGCCTCTCCTCATGCCTGACTGTCACCAGGGGTCCATGATTCGTGTTCATGAACCATCAAGTATTAGTTTTGATAAGAGCCCAGAATTGTTACTTTGGGACAAATGATATCCTTAACAATCAACAATACTGATACACTATAGAGGTTGAATATACAATATAAAGGCTTAGAAAATTGGTCAGCATGAAGCCTGAGATAGGCGTTTTGATGTTTCCATATAAACTCTAGATTTTATTAGTCTTTGTCGACTTTTTATGTTAATAGAAAAAATGCCTAATATTCCTAGAAGGTTTCCCAGGACTGAGTTGGCTTATATGGCCATGATTTCTAAGAGAAAACAATTATGAACAGGATTTAAAGGTTCTTTGAACCTCCTTTAAGTAATAGAATTTGGATACAGCCATGAAGCTAAATTCTTCTCCTTAGCAGAAAATCCCACCCGTGCTTACCACTGTCCCCAGTGTAAAGAGTGTGAGAATGAATTGTGGGATGATAGGAGTTGATAGATGTGCACCTGGCCATAGGTACAGAATAAAAACGTATAAAAGTTAACTTAAGAGAGAGATCATATAAATAACACAGGACTTTCTTTTTATTTCTGTTTTTTTATTCTTTTTATCAATTAAAGGGTTTTTAATTTCAATACTATTGATAAATTGGGCCTCATATTTATTTATTGTGGGGGCTGCCATTGTAGGAAGTTTATTAACATATTTGGCTACTATCTTCTAGTTGCTAATGGAACCCTCTCCCCCAAGTTGTGAGGACCCAAATTGTCTCCAGATGTTGCCACACATCCCTCAACAAGCAAAATTGCTCCTGGCTGAAAACCACTGCTCCAGGGCGACCCAACTGACTGCAGTTGCTCATACAACCATTAAGATTTTGAAGGATTGAATATGTGCCTTTGGTCAAGTCATTTCCCATTTCTTGGCTACCTTTTCAACTTTTGTAAAATTAAGTGCCCCAAAATCTTTTCCAGCTATGAGACTGGAAGAGTTTAAGGGCTCTATCCATGAAGGTGCTTCACACATTTTCTGGTTGCAATTAGAAGGTGCAGGGAGGATTTGGTATGACTTTCCTGAAATAGAGGTAACATTTGCATTGTGGAACCATCTCTTTTCTGTAGTAATGTAGAGTTATCAGAGAAGGAAATGTCACTTACTATCTAAGTGATGATGGCATTTGTGGCTATGATGATAGATTTTGGAGACATCTCTTTTTTGGTGAAGGTTGGTATTATTTGAAAAGGAAACAGCTATTAAGTGAGAATGATATTTATGGCTATTTGAATAGATTAAAAACTATAACAATAAAGACCCCTGAAATGTGAGAGCATAAAATTCATTCAAAGTATTAAGAATCATACAAATAGAAAGACACCAACTCATGGAAGGAGCCTGTGAGTCAAGGAAGGAGAGTTCTGTGAAAATGCAACTGCCTTGCATACTGCAAGCCATCCATAAATTAAGAGGGCACGTCATCCTTTTTGCTTTTTAAATACATTTCAGTTTTTATTTGTGATATGTTATAAGGGCCTTCCATTCTCCAAAACATCAGTTTTCTGTCTCTTTTGGATTAAGATATAAGCAAGACCATGTTATTCAATTCAGAGAAACAGAAGTTCCTCAGGCCCCTACTATATCTCCAAGGCCTGATTTAGTTATGATGAAGGCCACAAAATGAGAAGAAAAATAGAACATAAGCCCCGTCACTAAGAAGCTTACAATCCAGTTAAAGTTACAGGATTAACCCAAGGGATTTAATAACAAGTGATAATAAGATACTATATATGTAAGTACTAAATTGTACTTACGCATCACAGGAGGGCTTCAGAAAGAAGGAGGTGTTGCATTAGGTAAGAAGCAAAGCTTATTCCGTCCAGCATTCTATGCTTGAAAAGAGCCATAAAACATATGCTTAAATAACATTTAAATAGTATGTTGTATTGTATGTTATCATAAATAAAGGCAGAATTAAATCTATACATATATATGACATAGAAATTCCTGACATACTTTTAGAGACTAGGGATATTGTAGCTTTCCTAGATTTCATTAACAGCAATAAATTCATATGAATGTGTGTAGCCCTTTGGGAATTTGTTAGTATTTCTGACAACTTCACTTCATGTGCTATGAGTTACATGTGTTCACTACACGCCATTCTGAGTGGAGATGCTTATTTTCCCCATATACATTGTTTGGAACTCCATTTTCTCGGGGTGTAGGAATCTGAGCTGGAGGCCAGAAAGAGGAAGTACTTGCAAATGTAGGAGTCGCTAGGGGAAAAGGAGTTACATGAATTATTTCTTCTCAGATCACTCTGCATTTCACATGACAGCTCCCCACTCGTGACTAAAACTGCCTTTTGGAGCAGACCCACTCTTATCTTGTTTCTTCCTCAGTAACACACAGAATTAGCTTTTGTTAATATATAGAAATATAGAAGTTGGCTTCTAATTCATCTTAATAACTAGGACACCTATTCTATAGATCTTCTAGTATTTCTACTTTTAATCCTTTTTCCAAAAAGGCTTTGATTAACTGAAGCCACATAACACTAAGCTTTGATGTCAAATACTGTATTCCTCCTGGTCTAAAGCAATCATCTATTTGGTAGTTCCTTTTGAAACCAGTAATAGTGTCTTTGAACTTTTGTATCTGTGGAATATCCCAGCCAAAGGGGCTAACAGCAGTTAATATATATCTCATTAGGTAGCTTTAAAGATGAAACATTCTCCCTCATACAACACCAAAGATATATTACCCTCTGTTTTTTAAAGTGGTTTTAATGTTCATGTTACAATCAAATGGAATAAGTTTGAAAAGTAATTGCACTTAGGCCAAAGGGGTATATTTGTATACTAAAGCAATTATCAGTGAATTAAACAGAATTGGAACATGTATTCTTCCACTGACTGCAATTTGGTGACATTACGTGTAAGGATTCAGCTTCTGCTCTTGTGTCACTTACTTGCTCTGATACTTACTAATGGTACAACTTCAGTCGCATCATGCCTGAATCTCTATGTCCTCATTTTAAAATGGAAGAATTAAACTAAATAATCACTTTGAGCCCCCAAGTCTAAGAATTTGTAAGTATAATATTAATCTCTATTGTCATCAATCCTATATGCATTAATGTACATAGTGATCTTAACTTTTAAGGTACAACGTTTGAAATGCTAATTGCATTTTGGAGACATTTATTACTTGTAATAACTATAATTATTACTTCTTTGAACATATACCTTTTTCACTTAAATTTTCAGTATTTAGGGACAGGGTAATACTATGCAACTTTTAGATTTTTTCAGTGCAGTAATTCACAGATACCTCAATAACATTTGGTTTATTAGAGCACTTGACTCCAGAATAGGATGGCTCTATGGCCTAGGTATATGAAGAAAGAGACCAATATTTATTACGTATTTCCTGTGCCAGACACACTTATGAAGTAGATAACATGTTCTCTTTTTGCAGGGAAGAAAATTAAAGGGAGCAATAAGTGTTGGATACAGAATTTACCCCCTTAAATGTCTGATTTCAATAGCCATCCATATTTTCTATTCAACACATTATTAAATTTTTCCAGAAACTTGTCTTAACCTTACAGTTTTGCCTACATTTATTGTTTTGTGTTTTTGTTTGAGTCCAGTGCCACGGCTACGTGTTAAATTAGTATACTACTGTCCTTCTCCTCTTTAACACGCACACATGCATAAACACACAAGTGTACACACAGCACACTCACACACTCTCTAAAAACAATTCACCCCTTAGAAAAAATATATACATAAATAAATAACAAAAAAAGGTCTTTCACTTGTTCTGCCTTTTAATCTTCATTTTATCTATGTCTTTGTTTTTTGACAAAAAACCACTTCAATCATTACTAGACAAAAAAAGCTAAAAAAGTGAAAACTAAACAATATTTATCAATGATAATTGACTAGTCCTTTAAATTTTAGAATGTAGAGGACACTTGAGAACTCTTAAGCTGAAGTGTACAGAGGAAGAGGAAAACATCATTTATACATCTTTATAATTGAATAAAAAAACTAGGACCGAGAACTTGCTGTAATCATTGGAAATGGAATTGTATCCCTGGAGTTTGCAACTTGCTATGATGTAGGTAAATGCTCTGGTAGTGACCAATGCAATGGCAAAGGCAACCACCATCATGGGGTGTATAAAAACAAGAATTTAAGAGAAATTTGCCCATCTCTCTCTCTGCTGGCTTGGTCCTGCCATTGGTGAAATCTTGACACCGTAAGCTATTCTACTGTGTCCCTCCAATTGTTCTCATGTTTTATTGAAATGCCCAATTTCTTTCTTTCTTCTGCCACCAACTACATTCTGCCAGCAACTACATTTGGCAACTACATTTTTCATATCCCATTATGAAAATAACATTTCAATTCAACTCTTAGACCAACCACAGAGTGATATGATATTTTTAATGCAACGTTTGCTTTGCAAGTAAAGAAATGAGCAGGCAGAAATACAGTAAGTAGAATTGTGAAATTTCAAAAGGTTGGGACAAAGTTGTGCTTGACACTTAGTGTGCCCATGAGCTCTTCCCCATCAATGATATTGAAACTTGATTTGAACTCTATTCTTGCCTCTTTAACTATTTTTGATGATGTTGACATTTAAGTAATAACCATGTAGTTAAGAGTTTTCTCTTAGAAAATATACTGGTCTTAGTATGTGCATCTAGTTTTATAGCATGCATTAATAAACCACATAATCCTGAGTAATTTATCTTAGGAGTGTCAGTTATTTTATCCATAAATAAGTGCACTGAAATGTATGTGCCTCTCTTTTTATCTATAAAATGCTAAGGATTTCCACTCATTTGTTCATTCATTGATTCATTCTTGGTGATTGCTAATTATCGAGATTTTTTTTGTTTTTCTTTGTTTGTTTTACATAAACTAAGTATTGTCGTTGGTCTTCCAAGCAACTTCGAAGAAGAAGTGCTCATATCATTAAGAGATCACTCCTGCCCTGGCTGGTGTGGCTCAGTGGATTGAGCGCGGGCTGGGAACCAGAGGGTCCCAGTTCGATTCCCAGTCAGGGCACATGCCTGGGTTGCGGGCCAGGTCCCCAGTGAGGGCCATGTGAGAGGCAACCATACATTGCTGTTTATCTCCCTCTCTGTCTCCCTCCCTTCCCCTCTCTCTAAAATAAATAAATAAAAAATCTTAAAAAGAAAAAAAAAAAGAGATCACTCCTTATTAATGTACATACTAGATTCCAAGCTGCTTACTCATATAGTCACCTTTAACCTCAAAGCTACCCTAAAATCACTTTTGCATCCCAAGTCCCGGCTTCTTCATTTCTTGACCTCCCCACTTCCAATAGCTTTTTATTCATATAATATGAGTAACTCACTTCCATGGTTACCATCTTGACCTTACCATCACCAATATCTCTGAAATAGTGAATCCTAGTATATTACTTTCTGAACATTGCCTCTGCCATCCCAGGTCATTACTCTAGTCCTTCACATTCAGTCAGTTGTCTCTGCCACTTTTTGTTCCCTGACATCCCAATCACATGTGTATCTCTGTTCTTAACCCATATAGGTTCTGCGGCCCAGCAATATAAACACACACTTGTATATACCCTTCACACTCCTGTCCTCTGCCCTATAAGCCCTCCTTGAAAAGTCCAATCCTTGTTAAATCTAGCTGACTTCTTACTTTATGTGTATATCTGAAAAGATGAATATGATTATAGAAGATCACTCAACTCTGTCGAATGGCTTTACTTTGAATTTATCAACATGTCAAGATAATCTTACTATACCTTTCTAGTAAATTTCTTTCTCATTGTAGAAAACTACTGTGTTATACATTTTACTTTCCTCTCAAATATCCAAAGCCCCATCTTCAGTCCATCACTCACAATTCATGACATCATTTCATTTTTCATTAAGAAAATAGAAAAAAGAAAAATGACCTTGTCTATCCATCAAGTGCTCCATCACTTCACATATATCTCTGCCCAGATTATTTTGCCTTCTCCTTAATTATAATAAAGCAAATGGTACCGTCTCTATCTAAAGCCAGCTCCTCTAGATGTACCATGAATCCTCATCACCTTCCTAGTACTGAAGGCCAAACATTGACTCCACAACTCTCTGCTCACCATCTCTCATGTTATCAGTTCCTCCCTTAAAACAGGATCTTTTCTTTAATTAAAAAAGCATGCTTTAATATAATGTTCTAAGACTCCTCCTTCAAGCTCATTCTCTTCTCATTCATCTGTATAAAAGTGAAACTAATAAAATGTTTTATTTACTCCATGTTCTCACCTCCCATTCCCTCTCAATACACTATTATCTGACTTAAAGTCTACACTATTTTACAAATAGCTCTTAGCAAGGTCTCAAATGGCCCTCCTCTTGACATATCTCACTGGTCATCTTTTTTTCTCACTGAAATGGCCTTGCCTCAACATTTGACACAGCTGACCACTCCCTTTTTTTGAAATACATTTTTCCGAAAGGGTTTTAGACACTGCCCTCTAATTTTTCTTGTATGTCAGAGGCTATCTTTTCTAACTCTCTATCTCTGCCTCCTCTTTTGCTCAACATCTTAGTCTTAGAATGTCTTCTCTATCCGCCATCAGTATATACGAACTCAGGCGAGGATATATATGTGTGTGTGTACTCAAAAAAGTCCTCAAAAATATACTTCCAGCTCAATTATTTCTTTGAGTTTTAAATTTATATATCCAGTAAATACATGACACCTCCTTTTGGATAGATAACGAGCCTACTAAAATCAGTATGTCTAATTCAGAACTCTTGAATTTTCCTCTCAAAGCTAGTTTGTTTGTTTGTTTGTTTTTTCTGTCACTATTCATTAATTCAAGGACACTGCCAGACATCCTTCTGGCAGGACTCATTGTTGGATGCTTTCTTGAACCATCTCATAACCCCTCCACCATCACCACATCCCATCAGTCTTACTTTGAGGATATATCTAGAGTCTGTTCAGTTCTTACCATCAACATTATTATAACTCTGATCCAAGCTACCACCACCTGCCACCTGGACTACTGAAGCTGCCTCCCATGCCGCTCCTCTTGCCCCTATTTCTCGTTCATTCTCCACTTTTACACAAAAACCAGAATCAGCTTTTCAAAGCATGCAAGTGAGTACATCAGCCTCTCCCCGACATACATACACTTAAACCTTCTAATTGCTTAGTATTTCAATTAGAATAAACTAAAATTATTCTTCCATAGACTACACAGCCTATGAAGTCCCATAACACCTGGAAAATGTCCTCCTATCTAACTTGATCACCTACTATCCTTGTTCTCTGTTGTCCAGTAAGGCTTTCTTTTTGTTCCTGAAACAAACATTTTTGGAGTCATTTCATTTGCTTCCTTCCCACCCCCACCTGAAATGTTCTGCCCCTGGCATTTTGCAAGTTAGCCTTTTCCTAACTCTGATTTTACCCTATTTGTGTGTTACCCTATTCTGACTAGATGGAAAAAAAAATAACTAACTTCATCCTAGTTGCTATATACTTTCCTATTATTTATCACTGATATTTGAATTTATCACCCGTATTTTTGTTTGACCATTATTTCTCTCACTAGAATGTAAGCCCATTGAGGCTATGCATTTTTTACTACTCTAGCACTAAGCTAGAGTTCAGTGTATACAGACTGGATTAAGAAATGTACAGCTTGCTATAAAAAATGTGTAAAATTCAGAAATCAGTAAGTTTATAGAGTTATCTAAGATGAGAAAACATGGCAAAATGATACATGTAAATAGAGGTAACCAGTCAAGGAGATACGACAGACTGATATTCTCTGTGAAAAGAAGAAGTTTTTAGTGTGGTCTGAAGAAAGAGTACATATAATGCAGAGAAGTAGATTAGCCTGAAAAATGGGGATTCAGTTTGAAAAAGTCATCATGTGATATATTAAGGTATATTCACTTCATCCTCAAATATTGAGAAGCAAGCACAGCTTTTTACATAGTTATAGTTTTTTTAAAAAGACAACTGGGGTAGCCATCATGGGAAAAACTGAAATTTTAGGATGGCGAAGAGCAGTTAGGGAACTTGGCAGTGGCCCAGAAGGAAGCAGAGGAGGGCCTGTGGGGAGGCGGGCAACGAAGGGGATGAAGGATCAGCCTTTACCTCAGGGTGTCCATTGAGTTGGAAAATGTTCCCATGTGAGGTTAATTTATTATTATCTGCAGATAATGATGATCTTGATTTCTGATCCTGTGTACATAACGCATATTCCTGGCTAGTGGAATATTTGTGTATATTCACAAATTTAAATACATCTGCAAATCTCAAGCTGAAAATACGAATTTGACCCTGATTTTTACCAGAGTTCATTTGAGTTTGGAATATCCCACGAAGGGAAAGTGACTCAAGCATCACATTCTAATTATTTCACAAACATAAGTGTGCAAACACAAGGTAGCCCATATACACATCAAGTAAATATCACCTACATGTACCTATATAGTGATTGATATGAATATATGAACCTAGTTATACATAAAGAATATTTATCTGTACATGCAGTAGGTTTATATTACAGAAAAGTACAGACAGGCAAAATGAAAGTGAGTATTAAGTGAAATATCCCTCTTCAAAGAATCTTGTAAAACTGGAACTTTAAGTAAAACTTAGAAACTGTTATTTTCAAATAGGTGGGAGAGAAGACACAGTTTACATTTGATGAGAGCTAATCCAATGGGATAACGAGGGTGTATTGCTGGCAGGGTGTGCGGGACAGAGGACTCCCGAGCTATCTATTGTTGTACAGTGACCAGCACTGAACCCTCGCTTTGGAATTTTGAAAAATGTGAAATTAGGCCTTGTGAGTAATTGGGCATGAGAAATCTCTCAGTTGCAGCTTTAGTAGGAATTTAAACTGAATTTACATGAGACATTCAGACATTCCTGTGTTTGTTTGCACACCTAATTAATTACTCACGTAAGACTTGAAAAAACTATAGTTTATAGACTACTAAGGAAGAAACTCAGGGGTCACCGATGAGAATGCCTAACTACATTCAGGCAGAATTGCATGGCTCTAGTAACTTTTTAAATATTAATAAAATATACGTGTCGTCCTCCTAAGCACACTGCAAAGCGATGCCCCTTCTACAAGCACGAGGAAGAGGAGACTGGAAATAAGCTGCAGAGTACAAGGAAGCTCGCTTACTCTATGCCTTCAGAGCACAACCTATGTTTCTGGGCTCTTAAAATTGTGTTCAATCCCAACATGGGAATAAACAGCTTTAAAGGGTTTTTGAAGTTAGGACACATAAAATGTCTGCTTTTCAGCAGTTGGCAAACATAATTCCCCTCTTGGAAAAGCCTTCAGCAAAAGAACAATTTAGCATATAGACAGTCTCCCAGTGACCTGCCATTTAGCTGAGAATAGGTTGGGAAAAAGCATCGATGCCAATAAAACCTGCCTCAGATCTCAAACTTCCACTCTATTAATTCTTTTCTTGGGCACACACAGAAATGGAAGGTGGAAGGAGGAAAAGCTGAGAAGACAGTGAGGTCTGAGAAACAAAGAGCAGTGTCTCTCTTTATCCAGGACTCTGCCACAGCCTCCCTCATTTCCTCAGCATTGTTATACAGGGAGCCAGGTGAAGTGCAGTGCAGCCAAACACAAGATTATCTGGGACAATGAGTGCTAGTGCATTGGAGTTTATCTGTGTGCAATGGATCAATAGCATGATCCTTAAGATAGAGAAGTGGCCAAGTCAAATGGGCTTTGTTTGCTTTGTTATTTAGGCTTTGAAGCTCTATTCTTAAAATTTCACTTTGTTTTGCTTCCTGAAGGTGTTCATGCAAGTAAAAGACCATGCAATCTAGTTTGGGCTAAATACCCCTGGGCCTAATAAAGGCAAGTCAGTGCTAATTTGTAGCCAGGTCTTTCTAGACACAAAAGCACAGTTTGAGATAGACTAAGTTGCACAGCACTTGTTAAATATCAAATAGAAACTGATTTTTTTTTTTTTTTGGTATTCTTTGGAGATGTGCTTAGACTTTGAAAATATTTCCATTTTAGCTTATACTACCCTGAAAAGAAGACCCATATCTGTATCATGCACTACCTTCAACTGACTGATTAAATTCACCTAGACTAAGCACATTTTATTTAGACTTTATCCCATTCAGCACAGGCAAATCCAACTAGAAAAAAAGAACATTGGGACGGACTTGATGTGTTTCTCTATACCTCATCTTAGAATTCATACCCTTTTCCAGGTAGCATATACTTCCATCAAGGTGAATCCCACAGCCTGAAATCTGCAATGATCTGTTTGTATTCCTAGGATTCAAATGGCTTAGAAGACATCATGAAATTTTTCATTTTATCACATAAACTCCTCTAAATCTCCTTTAAAAGATTATAACTAGTTCATTTTGGGAGATAAAGGTAAGCAGAGTCACTATTACCTATACAAAAGAGGTTGCCACCATTGAAAGAAAAGTAGAAGATCTTCAGCAAGACCCTCTTGGCCTGAAATTCCACCACAAAAGTCTTTTATTGAGGAAGCCACTGGGCTGGAAGGTCATTCTATCTACTGTGTTGTCAGCAGCCTAATGTCTGAATGTCTTAAAGAAAGAGATGTAGTCACGGTTTTAGTCATCTATTTAAACTGTGAAGAAATGTTTGTTATTACAACAACAGAACATTTCAAACCTAATACTTAGTAACATTTTGCTTTCTGAAAACCATAAACTATAGCAGTGATTCTCAAAATGCGGTCTCCTAAGCAACATCAGCATCGCTTGGGAACCTGTGAGAAATTCAAGTTCTTGGCCCCAGTACAGAGCTAGTGAATAAAGAACTTTGGGAGTTGGGCCCAGCAAACTGCTTTTAACAAACTCTCCATGTGACACACTCAAGGATGAGAACCACTAAACTATAGCCTAGGGACACTTTTAACCACAGGAGTTGATTTATATTTGCTTTTATCTTTAAATATATTTCTTATACTATCTGAGATATACAGTTTCAACAAAAGAAATATTGCCCCCAAGGAATAAAATTTGTTTTGAAGGAGAGGGGGAGGTGGGGGGAAAATCCTAGATATTACAATAGTTAATACCCCCAAAGGGCCACAAATATACAAAGAGACACAGCATATCGGTAGTATTAAAATTTTATGAGGGAGGAAGGCAAATAGAAAAGAAGTCTAAAATAGTGTCCTTAGGAGGTAAATACCGGAAAAATTTTAAATGGATTAAGAATCCTTAATCTAAGAAAACCATCTAACTTAAAACACATTTTAGCCTTAACTCCTTCTCTTCCAGATTCCATAGACAAGATACTAGAATTTAGATTTATACAAAGAGTCCATTTAATTTAATAATTTGTGATTGATACCAAAGTAAAAATGTACCTATATTATATATATTTTCAAAATCATACATACTTTAAATATATATATGATGATTTTACAGTTCAGAAAATCAAAGATCTGAATGATTGAATAATCAATCCATTCATTCATTCCAAAATAATTTATTAAATGATTAATATGCGATAAAAGCTATGTTAGGCACTAATGCTTAGCAATGAACAAAATGGAAAAAAAATCCTGCACTCCTGGTGTTCACATTCTGATAGGAAGATATATCATAAACAAGACAAATAATAAAGGTATTGCTTTCTAAGTGGTGATTTGCTAAAGGAAACAATAAAATAGGAGGGCCAGTGCTGGGGGAGGGGGAGGGCAGAGACAGTGAGCAAGAAGAGCTCCCTGACAAGACAATTATTAAGGCCGTGCAGGGGAGGGAGGGAGGGCTCCCTGAAGGAGGCAAGAGATTTAGACACACATCAGAGATGATGAGAGGAAACAAGAGCTGTAGCAACAAAGTAGTGTGGCATGTTTGAGTGACAAGGAATAGAAAAGTCTGATGACTACAGATTTTTGCTGAAAGCAAAGGAGGTGATAATATTACAGAGAAATAGATGTTGGGTAAAACTGTAAAGGCCTTCAAAACCCAAATAGTTGTTGATCTCTCTAAAATAGATGAATGTTGAAAGTGTTAGCGCATAAAAGGAATGTGATTCCAATGGTCTGTGGATCAAATAAAGAAGGACATAGTAGGTAAAGTGTGTTAGAGAAGGCGAGCAGAAAGAGTCAAATATTCATAAGAGTTTCATAGACAATAACATCTGCATCTATACAGCACTCACTTTCCCACAATCACTAGAACTATAACTGTAGGTTTTAGGTATGTAATAAGTGTTTGTTACGAAACCGATCTAGACACAAAAATGTAACGGCTAGAACTAGTATTTTGCAATGGAGAGAAAATATGGCTATAAGAAGCCTCACAAATCAATCATTGAAAAGGTTCAGTGAATGAATGTGGAAACGAAAAAGGAAAGGATATTCCAATGAGTTGAGCCTACTGGAGAATTAAGAAGAAAGTATAATTATATTAACCAAAATTGTGACACTTGAAAGAAGATTGGGGTAAAAAAATATATTTTAGGGTATCTTAATTGTGATAGTATTTTAGGACATCCAAAGTAGAAGCTCCATGGATGTGATTAGAAAGGAAATCCTGGATGAAGAGGTTTTGGATTACTTGTCATTATAAATGTAATGGCTGAAATCATGAGGTTGGGTGGTACATGGTCAAAAGGGAATAAGAATTATAAATTTCCAGTTATAAAATAAATAAGTCAAGGGCATGTACAGCATAACACAGGGAATGCACTCAATAATATCATAATAACTCTGTATGGTGACAGATGGTTACTAGATTTATCATGGTGATCACATTGTAACATATATAAATGTTGAAACATTACACTGTACAACTGAAACTTGTGCTTTTGAATATTAACTATACTTTATTATTTTTTTCAAATAAACAAATATCATTTCCCCTTCTGACATCAGCTACATTTATAGAATAGTATCTTTCTAACTTCAAATTTAGGGTTAAGAATTTGCGATTTCTCATATGAGTAGAGAACAAAAGTAGAGAAAAGTAAATGCGTTAGAATACTTTCCTGCCATTAAAGCCAAAAGAAAGAGTTTATGTAAATAGTAGATGACTGTGAGTGTAAGTATCAGAGACTAAGGAAAAGAAGAAGAAAATCAGGCCACAGACATTTGGTAACTAAAAAAGTCACTTGTGATCTTTGTGAAACCAGCATCAGTTGAGTGATGGGGACAAAAGTCAGATCTCAGGGTGCAAAGGAGCAGGATGATGTGAAAGGACTTATTAATAATTCTGCTTGTTGTGGCATGAATCCATCAGCCCCCTCTCTGCAGCCATCCTGAGCCACGATGAGACAGATATGGATACAGCTGTAGATACAGACATGATGTAGATGGAGATATAGATGTAGCTATATAGATACAGATACACAACACTAAGAAAGATAAGATCTCACTTAAAATTCAGTGCATCAATCCGCCTGCCTTAGGAGTCATTAGAGATTGAGAGTGGGGCGCTTAAATTCCAAACAGTATTCCTTTCTTCATTTTGTGTCACCACCTTCCTATGAGTTTTACATATTCAATACTTAATACCCCCTCAGTGATGAATAAAGTGTTTGCATTTGACTAACATGAGCAGTAAGTGCTTTAGAAGTCATTAACCTAAATACAAAAAGATTTCGAATAATCCTTCAAAATGTGAAGGCACATAACATATAAGTAATTCTTAAATATATCTTGTAGGGGAAGAAGTTAATTTAAAGCACTCGTGATATTTAATGCCACTCAGGACAGCTGTGAAAAAATTCTCACATGGATGTACTACTCATCAACTCACATTGTCCTTTCTGAGGTCAGAATGAGCCCCGGGCAAAATGCTGCTCTCCTGCACTAGGTCCAATTTATGATAGCCCCAGCTCCCAAGGTCTCAGTGTTTCTCCTCCTGCCTTTGGTACCCTGGTTCCCGTTTCTGTACCTTTAGGTGGCTATAGGCTCCAAGCTCATTCTTAAGTAACTCCGGGATTTTTAACTGATATGGGCTGAAAGTATTAACTCATAGCTGGTATTTGCACTTCAAAAGAGACCTCGGGAAGACTAAGCACTTTGAGATCCAAAGTGAAAATGTAGACAGATTACATCTCAAGCAATGTTCACATTGGCAGGAAAGATTTTTGGAATGCTGAAGACTTTTGGCGCCCTTCAAATTTTACCTTATATGTGCCCTAAGTTTTCCTGAACAGTCTGTTAACTGACTATAAATTATTAATATTTGGGAAACAATCTTTCACTCTCACCTGGCCTTGTAAACGACTGAGGCCATCTTTCAAAAACTAATTCCAAACAGCTCAGCGGAGTTTACCTAAAATGGACCTGGCGAGTATTATGTTAAGGGAAATAAGCCAGTCAGAGAAAGACAAGTACTGTATGGTTTCACTTATATGTAGAATCTAATGAACAAAGTAAACTAACAAACAAAATAACAACAAACATAGCTACAGAGGACAGAGTGTATCTGTATGTATCAGAGGGGAGGCTAGGTGATAAAGGTACAGGGATTAAGCAAAACAAAAAATAAAAAAAAAAAATCCTCATAGACACAGACAACCGTGCGGTGATACCAGAAGGAAAGGGGGTTCAGGGAGTAGAAGAGGTTAAAGAGGGGGACAAATGGTGATGGAAGGACTCTTGACTTGGGGTGAACACAGAATACAACATATAGATGATGTATTATAAAACTATATACCTGAACCCCATATAATTTTATTAACCAAAGTCACCCCAATAAATTCAATAAAAATTTAAAAACAGAGATAAAACATAAAGGTGATTTTTACCACTGGAGATGTCTATTTAAAAGTTAATTTTTTTCTTTCTAATAATAAAAAAATCCATAACATTCCCTACTCAATCAAAGGTTTAAACATTTCAGTACACTAAGTCTTGAACTATAGTCAACAGATTCATTCACTGCTATCTCTTATTTTATTTTTCAAGGATTTTCTGGCTTCTTAGATACCAAGAAAGTTAATTTTCATTATTTCTTGTATAAGACAACATATACAGGGTTGATGCTGCATCAACTGTAAGTTTTATGGCTTTAACGTAAAATCCTCGTGATGTCCTCATATCTTTAAGAAAAGATATAACACTGAAGAAATAACTTACAATATTAGTCAAATTAATAATTTATTAAACTAACCTAGATGAACATCCATCATTTGGATAGCTTAAAACTACAGAAAATAGCACCCAATAGGGAGAATGGAGAAAAAAAACAATAGTCCAAATAAACAGACAAAAAACCAAGACTAATGTAGGGATTTCAGCAGATATTGGGCAGACTCTATGGAGAAATCACCCCAAAAGGTAGTTAACTGTCTTTCCTATTTCTTGGTCAATTTTCTTTTCCAAAGGAATATTTAATAACTAGAAAGGGGGTTGGAGACATAGCCGCTTTATTTTTACAGTAGCTTTGTGCCTTTATGCTTTTATATAACTCAATCAACTTTTCAGCTTTTCTTTTAAAATTATTTCCTTTTCCCATTAGTCTGTTAATAATCATTGCTTCCTGGCATGCCCGTTTTGTCAGGTTATTATGCATTCCTCAGCATTGTGAAAAATGAAAAGTGGAAAAATCACATATTTTTCAGCTGACTTAACACTCTGTAAAGTGCTGAAATTATTAATTGAACATCTTGATTATAAATTAGGTGGAAATAATGTTGAAGAAGCAGCCCCTAGTCATATAGGATTATTATTAGGGCTACACACTGACTGATTTGAATTTCATTCTGGAAGTAGTAGTAAACATAGTTAATACCAGTGCATATGAGCTCATAGATTTTGGCTGAATATCAACCAAATCAAGGAAGCAATTGCCTTCTCAATTTTGAGGTTTACATCCTAAAACCTTGTGACTGCTGTATCTTTGCCTTTTTAACGGCTCGAGAACTACATCAAGAGTTTAGAGCTAAGCTAATAGCTATCTTCCTCCTGGAAACATTTAACCCAAAATCACAACATTTTTAAAACCTCCGTAAAATTCACTCCACTCATTTCAAAGAGGTGATAATCCAAAACGAAGCTTGGTGGATATTCACCTTTAAATAGTGCCATGAAAAATGTGTTCATCTTGGGCAAATTAAAGCATCATCCACATTTTAACAACTGTTTAACTTGCTAAAGATGATAAACCAACTTCAGTCTCAGAGTAAAACTTACTAACATATCACATTTAATGTTTAATTACAAGCTACTTTTATCTGTTCTTTGAAGTTGTCCCGGAAAGATCTCTATCCAGAAATATTTTATATGTCATTTAAGGTAGGCTTCGTAGAGGTAACAAGTCTCAAAATTTTAGTGACTTCAAACAATAAACTTTCAGGTCTTGCTTACACAGCACGTTTGTGTGGGTGTTGGATGAACAAGGGAGTCCACTTCCACCCAGCCATGTAGGATCCTTGTGATAGGTTTACGTGTCAGCTTGGCTGGGCTGCAATGATACCCAGTTATTCAATCAAGCATTAATGTAGGTGCTGCTGTGAAGGTACTTTATAGATGTGGTTAACATCTATAATTAGTGTATGTAAAGGAACTTATCTTTCTTAACGTGGGTCGGGTTCTTCTGACCGATGCAAAGGCCTTCAGGGCAACATGCGTTTTCCCTAAGGGAGAAGAAATTCTGCCTCAAGACTGTAGCACCTGCTCCTGACTGAGTCTCCAGCCTGTGGGCCTGCTACTGTCAATCGTGCCAGTCCCCACAATCTCATGAGCCAACGTGTGTGTATATCTACATCTGGATCTGGATCTAATTTGCATGTCCTGCTGGTTCTGTTTCTCTAGAAAACCCTGAGTGATACTGAACCCCCCACCTCTTTTCATCTAGTGGTTCTGCCATAGTTATCTTCCTCTTCTAACTAGCAGAGGAGAAAGAGCAGAGAAAGGGCAGGTCCAGAGGAACATACCTGGAAGGTTTGATAGATGTGGAAATGGCACAGAGTATTCTCTGATCATATTCCTGATAAGAGACTTAGTCACCTGGCCTTGCCTCAATGGTGGAGAAGCTGGAAAATATATTTTAATGAGCTCCAATATAGAGAGCAGATTTTGGTGAAAAGCTAGTGTTCTCTACTAAACTTTTCTCTAATATGATTTATAATACAATATTTGTAAAATTGCATTTTATTAAGACATTTTTATTTTATATTTCCTATGTTATCATTCATTGAGGCATTTGAGGTGAGTCTCACATTTGCATGGAGAGAAATGGAGAAAAGATCATTGTAGCCTGCATAAACAGAGCAAGTTGGAAGAAAGTGAGAAGAGTAGGAAGAGGAAAGAGGATCTGATCTTTTCCCACCCCTCTCTGTTAGCAAATCACTACCTTCATGAGTCACCATTACAAATGGAAGTCACATATTCTTCAAGCATGTTTAAACAACAATAACACAGAGTTGTACACACTGATCTGGGTCTTAGAATGAGAAAATGAAGACATATGAAGCTGGAGAGGTATAATCACTTCAAATGCATGGTCAAGAATTTGAATTTTACTCTTCAGACAATGAGAAATCAATTTAAAGGTTTTACCCAAGAAGTGATGTGATGGATGTCAATGTCAGGCATTAGACTTATCAGGCTGTTTTATTTAGAATGGATGGGATGAGGGAGAAATGTAAATTAGACAGGACAGTTAAGAAATAAGATTGCAATAATGGTATATGGTAGAGCTTAAAACCTGTGGCAGGTGGCAGTGGAAATGAAAAGGAAAAAATAAAGAGGAGCAATGTCATGCAGTAGTATGGGTAGAACTCAAGGTTTCATTGCATATAAGAATAAGGGAGAGAAAATATTCAAAAATAATGCCTAGGTTTAAAATTCAGGTGAGGGGAGTCTCGTGTTGCATAATTGAAGTTAGGGACACTTTCCCTGTACTCTGGGATATATACTAACCATCCCTAAGGAGATAATCAAGTTACGTGGTTCCTCTTGTGGGAGCCCAGAGGAGGGGGTGACCCCTACAGAAATGCCCGATTCCCTTTGCCATTTTCAGACCTCTTGTATTACTATCCCCTACTTCATCACTCCGGAAAGACATTTAATGTTCATTAAGGAGATATAAATAGGTTGCTCCCTTATCAACCAGGCAACTGGGTCAATTTCACACTGAGTCATTAAATGTCTTAAGAACTGGTAATCTATCATGTTTTAATGACAACTTTAAAATGGTATTTCAAAACCAAAAGATTTATATCCCATTAAGACATGATTGTAATATACTAATATAAGACTTGACTCACCCATTCAGAGCCGTGTTTTATAGAGGAAGGAGGGGGCAAACTACCATGCAATATTGAAAACAGCTGACCATTTTGGATATTCAGTTTATAGACAATATTCATTTAATTTGTGTTTTGGCAGACACATAGGTAGCCAATAAGTAAATTTACTAATATTTCAATGGGACATTTTAACATATAGATGTGTACCCAAGGATCTAGACAAACAAGCCAAAAATAAACTAACAACATAAAAACAAGTAATATTCGTGTTGCTGGTAAAAAGGTAAATTGAATCCATATATAAATAATAAGATAGTTATATATGCAACTAATGGGAAACTATGTATCACAGAATCAGTTCATATGTAATCTTTTCTCCTCGCTAGGGATCACAATGGATAAAGAGACACTCTCACTGCTAGCTGTCCCTGTTCCCTTGGTGTCTGTTCAGCCTCGCTGATGGTCACAGGAGTCATGTTTGGAGACGGCTGTCTTTGTAGGTAATTCTGGTGGAAAAGTTCTCTAGAATCCCAAAATATTTATGTACATTATTTTTATAATAAATAGAACTTCCTCTGACTAATCTCTTCTTGCTGCTATTGCTATTTTTCTATAGCTATTATTTCATTTTCTTTTGTCAAGTCTCTACAATTTTACATCAGTATAAAATATCACATTGATGAGATTATTCTGTTTTCAGGAGAATTATGATTCTTCTTTTACCTTTTCACTTGTATTGATTTATTGAGTTAATCAGCACTTGGTTTAATTTCTCTGTTATCCAAATTATTGGGTTATTTTTAAATGTGTTACTATTTATATCAGTCTCTGGTGTCTCTTGCTTTTGTTTGCACTACCTTTATTTTTTTTATTTATTTAAAAAAAATTATTGTCTTGCAAGTACAGTTGTCTCCATTTTCCCCCCATCACTCCCACCTGCCCCACCCATCCTCACCTCCCACCCTCATTCCTACCTCCCTTTGGCTTTGTCCATGGGTCCTTTATATATGTTCCTTGATGACCCTTCCCCTTTTTCCCCCCCTGTTATCCCCGCCCTCCTCCTCTGTCAGTTTGTTCTTCATTTCAATGTTTCTGGTTCTATTTTGCTTGCCTGTTTGTTCTGTTGATCAGATTCCACCATAGGTGAGATCATATAGTACTTGCCTTTCACTGCCTGGCTAATTTCACTTAGCATAATGCTCTCCAGATCCTTCCCTCCTTCTGCGAAGGGTAGGAACTCCTTCTTTCTTTCTGCTGTGTAGTAGTATTCCATTGTGTAAATGTATCAGGTTTTTTTTTTTAAGATTTTATTTATTTATTTTTAGAGAGAGGGGAAGGGAGGGAGAAAGAGAGGGAGAGAAACAACAATGTATGGTTGCCTCTCACATGGCCCTCACTGGGGACCTGGCCTGCAACCCAGGCATATGCCCTGACTGGGAATCAAACCGGGACCCTTTGGTTCCCAGCCCGCACTCAATCCACTGAGCTACACCAGCCAAAGCAAAAATATACCGGTTTTTTGATCCAGTCATTTACTGATGGGCATTTAGGTTGATTCCAACACTTGGCTATTATAAATTGTGGTTACACTACCTTTAAAGGCAGGGCATGCGTTGAGGCTTTGCTTTTTTTTTTTCCTTCTAAGCCTCGATGAATGACTGTATAGTTTTTTTGCCTTTAATATCATGTTTGCCAAGAGTTTAACTGCTGGATTATATGGTCAAGCAATCTGTCAATCTGTGATATCTCAGAAGATGGTGTCCTGTTTACCATGGTGACTGTAGTGGTGTCTCATAAGAGCCACTGGCAATGCAGGGCTCTCCTATTCCAGCCTTTGAACTCCATGTGTCTCCCTCACAAAGAAGCCTATTGGCTAGGGTTTAGGGGGTCTTTGGGCTCTTCCCTTATGAGTCTGCTTAAAAATATAAATATATGTTCAATGTTAAACATACAATGTTAAACATACAATGTTTAAACAAATAAATATCTTTAATCCTCTTTGTCTTCCTTTTCTTATCTATAAAATAAAAGGAATAAGATCTTACATAACTCAAAC
Organism: Micronycteris hirsuta; assembly: GCA_004026765.1. Classification (NCBI taxonomy): domain Eukaryota; kingdom Metazoa; phylum Chordata; class Mammalia; order Chiroptera; family Phyllostomidae; genus Micronycteris; species Micronycteris hirsuta. Next base: position 40,069 of record PVJI01007615.1, read on the forward strand.
TGCTTATGTTATACATGAATTCTATACAAAGAACTTCCCCTTTTCCTTTGATTCTGAAGTAATGAAGAAAAACAATTGAACTTCATCTGCAAAATTTTGGGCTTCTATTTAATAGTTCACATCCTGGCACAAGGGATGCTTTGGCAATTTAGCAATATTTAACCTTTATTTTATTCTGGCATATAAAATTTATACTAGGAAGTAACAAAGTTTCATAAGTTGTTCTATGTTTTGGGGACATAGCTACAATTCAACATTTGTAAATTACAAGTGGAAGAAAGAGGAAAAGATTTATAATTCAGAAACTAACTAGCAATAAGACCTTGAATGACTAACTTAATTTAAACTTTAATTTCCTCTTTTTATACTAGCCTGCTGTTAATGTATGTTCTAGTTGTAGCATTCCATAAGTCTATGAATTATTTGTCAGATTAATAATTCCACCTAAAAGTTTAATGCCACTTTCATTAAAGTACATTTTTGTATGTTATATTATCTCATTCTCAGAGTATGTAGGGAGAGAATTATTATCCTTTTTTTCATACAAATGCATTGGGCCAGGAAAGTAAAATGAATGTTTCAAGCACACAACTATCTTGTGTTTGCAGTAAATATAATTTCCTATCTTTTTCTCCCTCTGTTTTTGGTCTGATTTATTTTCAACACTAGAAAAAAAAAAGTTCTGTAAATTTACTTAAGAAAGCAAACTCTAGTGGTTTGCATGTAATTCATAGTTTCTGATTTATATCAACTAATTTTATGCATCAAAACTAACTAGAATCTTGGGTGTTTGATCTCTAAGTGGAGAGATAAATAAACAAACAAACAAAAGTGATAGGGCCAAAAACAATGGAAAAATCCCAGCTCCTAATCACCATTTTTAATTGTAAATGTGTGACTAGGAAGAAAGCAGAATTATTAAACTGCAGAACAGAAAACCATCAGGGATAAATATTTATTATATACACATAATTAAGCAAAAACACTTTATCACTAAAGAAGAATGCTTCAGGGAAATTTTAGAAAGATAGATACTGCACTCAACTAAATTTGGCAGTGTAAAAATTGATAAAAGTTACAGAACTAACACTCACTCTTTCTTCTAATATGTCACATTTCTTTACCTCCAGACTAGACAGTGAGGTCAGATACTTAAAGAAAGCCTTTAAAATGGCAATAAAATCAAAAGACAACCCAACAGAAAAATGGGCAAAAGACTTGAACAGGCAATTTAATGAAAGTCGATATTTAAACAGCAGATAAATATAAGGGTTTAACTTTGCTAGACATCAGGGGAAAGATAAACAAGAACCACTAAATGTGACAGCACTGAAAATTTGCCAGAATGACAAGAATATAAGATAAGCCTACTAATTATAGGCAAAGATATCAATCAACTGTCATTCTCAAACAGTACTGGTGGAAGCACAGATTGATACCATTGCTCTGCCAAACTCTTTGACGATATCTATCAAACCTGAACTTATTCATATCTTTCAAGCCATAAATCTCACTCCCGGATATACACGGGTGGGCAGCAATGGGTGTATAGTTGCATTGCGATATTATTTTGAGTTAATAAAGCTATTGTAATATTTATAACCTGTATGTCTTTTCCCATACAAACAACTGTAAACCTACGTTTTCCAACACCTGTATATCAAAAATAAATCTATACACATGTTCACCAAATGACACATAAACGAACTACAGCACTATTTGTGGTATCCAAAAACTCGAAAAACTTCAATTTTCAATTATCTATCTATAGAAGAATGGATAGATTGTAGTATAATTCCACAACAAAACAACATATATGCAGCAATATTGTACAACTACATGTAACATCATAAAATATTTTCACAAACAAGATGCTGAGCAGAAGAAGCTGGACACAAAAGGTATAAAATGTGCAATTTCATTTATATAAAGTACAAAACTAACATATTTTCTTGTATACTTTTGTTCATGTATGTTAGATTTCAGTAAAAAGTATACATTAATTTCCAGGAATGCACTCCAGTGTATATATGCGTGTATTTTTTTTCACATATTCAAAATCACACATCGTTGGACACTTCTGTCTCCAACACCAACACAGAGTCAAGTACAAGCTAAACTGTCATTAGACTGATGAGCATGGTCTACAGGCACGTCCAATGCCAACCCCAGAGTAACTAGTACATTTTACAGTGGCTTATATATATTTTTAAGAGTTAAGATTTGAAATAGCAATTAATTTTTTTCAAGATACTTAATCCACTACCTCCCTCTCTATTCTCCATCATTTATATCACTTTGTTGCTGAAGAAGAAGCTCACAATAAACTTCACTATGTAAAATAAGCAGTTAAGATTTGTCATAAAAAGTTTAATGTTAATGAACCAATCTAAATAATCTAGTTTTTAGACAAAATCAATATTGGGGGACCATGAATATTAAAAAGAAAGATGACCAGGTATTATGTGTTTCCTAATGGAAATATGTAATACCATCTAAACAGGTATAATTTTTAAAAAGATCAAACCAAATCTGATTAAATCTCTTGATAAAAAACTGGTTTAATATTTAGAAAATAATACATATAGAGGAAACATGAAATCATCCATGGGAAATGTGATCATCAAAATTCATACTGTTGGAAAATCTACAAACTAAAAATTCAGTTCCTTAAATAATTTTCAATGGAAAAATATAATTAAGTAAATTTATAAATTTTTCAATTTATAAATTGAAAAAGGACTAAAGTCATATGAACTATTACAGTCAACAGATCTTTCTAAAATCTTGGTAAATAAAATTTTAAATATTTATTAAGATAATTGACATATAAAATCATGGGAAGGATTTAATATTTTAGGTAGCATAGATGTATGATTATTTTTATTTTTATCTTTTTATAGATATATGTCAAAATATTTACAGATAAAATATATGATATCAGGGATTTGGTTCAAAATAATATAGGATGAGGAAATAGTATAGATGAAATAAGATTGGATAAGAGATGATGCAAACTGAACATAGGCAAAATTATTAATGCTTATCAATTATACGATTCTCTACTTTTAATTATGTTTGAAACTTCTCATAATAGATTTAAGGAATAATAAATAAGTTAAAGAAGAGAGGTGGAACCTTGAGTGCATTTGATTTTATATGGCATTATCTAGGAAGTTAATTACAGCAGCAAAAAATATGAAGACAGATATTAGGCTATAGAACAAATGCATAGATGTGAATCTTTGATTCAGAAACATCACATTTTAAAAGTGATTATTCATAAAAGCAAAAGGTGAAACAGGGCAGGTGAACATCCACTTGGCTGCCAAAGCCAAGAACGAAACAACACGTTCTTCATGTTTTGCCTTTGGGAATTAGTCATAGTATCAAGTTGTTGGAGAGACACTTTAATTTGATACCTTTTGTGCTTTGGGTATACTTTTTACTGGGTTAAAATTGCTGCTGTTAGAAAAATCAGCGTCAACCATGAAGTTATGTTGACCTGCTGGGCAAAGGTGAGATGAGAGGGTCAGACTGAGAAATGAAGACAAGAGGGGAAACGTGCGAGGAGGGGAGCAAAATGTCAGAGAAAACTTTCTTTTTTTAATGAGCCAGATTTCCTTCCTTGTGCCCAGGAAGGCATGTTATGTTTTTTTCTCAGGAGAGGAGTAGAGAGGCACCTCTGGCTGCCCTCTGCTAGTATTCTGATCATCAGTGTCAACACGGTAGCCTTGCTATGCCTTTAGTAGCAGCAGAGAAATTGAGAGCAGTTCCGGATCTGCCCAATTACAGTTTATGAAGGCTGGCCCCTGAGAAAACAAAAGATCAGCACTTTCTTCTTTCACAGTCTGCACAGGTTCACTCCCTGCTAGATGCCCTGCCTCCTCAAAAGGATGCCTGGCAAGATGATGTTACTGAGAATCAAATTAGTTTGGTTCTGGTTCCAGATCTGCCGCTTTTTCTCCCCACCTTTGCATCTGTCGTTTTGCAAATGACAGACTTGAAATAGATGATCTTGGATGTTTTGTCGAACTCTATCAGTCTCTTTCAGTTTACATTCTCCAATGATCTCTGTAAGTGTGTAAGCTTCTCCATAGCTCTTCTTTTTGAGATTGAGTGAGAACAGACGCATGTAGAGGGATAATCCCTAGGATGATTATTGTATTTGTTGAAGTTGTACAAGGTTTGCTTTGGTTCTGTTCTGTTTTTGCTTGCTTTATTCTTCTTTGTTTATTTTCTATAACTGCCTTAGATATTAGATGTTATAGAGAGAACAGAAAGTGATTTTCTTGATAGGGTATTAGACTACTGCGAACGGCCTTATCTTGTGACCACAGAAACAACCCTCACCTATCCATTTCCGTGCCGGACAGTCTCATCCCTAGCAAATCCATCCCATATGCCAGAATTATAAACCTCATATGCAAGTCTAATCACAAAAATGCCCTGTTCAAGCACATCTCTGGCTCCCCATTTCCTAGAGGAAAATGTATGTATACTGCCCCATGGCTCTTTGTACCTTTCCAGAGAAATTTTCACAATTCATAATTCAGTTGCTATACTATACTTCACTAATTTGGAATACAAAAACCTGTTATATTGCAACTATCTTTTTCACATGCTTTTCTTTATAGAAAGTTCCTATCTTTCTCTTAAGACTGCTTGCCTCTAAATTACCCCAAGAGTTACTCAGTCCACAGAAGTAATTCCAAAGGCCAGGCTGAAAAGAAGATACAGTGAGATGGGCCCTGGCTGGTGTAGCTCAGTGGACTGAGTGCGGGCTGGGAACCAAAGGGTCCCAGTTCGATTCCCAGTCAGGGCACATGCCTGGGTTGCAGGCCAGGTCCCCAGTGAGGGCCATGTGAGGAGCAACCATACATTGCTATTTCTCTCCCTCTCTGTCTCCCTCCCTTCTCCTCTCTCTAATAATAAATAAATAAAATCTTAAATACAGTGAGATGGTCAAGCAGTGCTCTCATAGCATGAATTGGGTTGTGCTAGCTGGGCTCCCTGCTAAATAAACATGGCGCATGCACAGAGGGCCACAGTTACATCCCTCTGGTTCAACCCATGACTGAACTACAAGATTACACTCGGGTTCCCCAAAGCCCGGTTTTTATGACTGTAGGGCTGGGCACACAGAGGCTTCAAGTCTATCGTATATGTCCTTGCCTATTTATTGTAAATGTTGTTTAGCGACCAGCTTAACAACTCAGACTCTGCCCCTCACAGTGACTTCTCTTAAAGATGGTTCTCTGCCTGTGAACATTAATTAGCCAGGTTCAACAAGCGAACTCTGACAAGTTTCTTGAATTTTAGTTCCCAAAGAGAAGTGGTTGATATTTAGTTCTATTCCTTCTCACCAATGTCCCCATTTTTTTAGAAAAAAGTTGTTTCCACCCCTCCCCTGAGCTCTGTATACCAAGATCAGAGGTCCTTTTAGGGACACACACACAGGTACACACAGTCAAGATCCATTCATACATTTTCTCTGTGCAAGGAGGTACCTGCTGACATTGGGTTTATGTACTTATCGGAGCCTATATAAGTGCGTGTGTTTATTTTTTTCCTAGTAAAGAACATCTACTCTAAGGTCAGTAGATAAAAAAAAAATTACTGGTGTAATGTTTTAAAATTATATTTTATCTTGTAGTTATTATAAATAGCTATGTGTGCAATTATTGATGTCTTATTCTTGTTAACCAGCACAGTGCCCAGACAGTTAATATACGCTCAAAGGTGTTTGTAGAATAAGTTAGAAAAGAGCATAAAGACACCAAAGTGTTTTATGACATATAAACCATGCATCAGAAAATAAAGAGTTAGTAGGTAGAAGGAATACCGTGTGCAATATATTGTACGTGTCTGGAGCATAGAGGTAGATGGGGATGGGAAGGACAGAAGAAGGTAAGGAGATCATGAAGATAGTTATAAACATTATTATAGAGTTGGACTTTCATCTAAAGTCAATGGAAAAATTTAAACAAAAAGGCAGAAAAGTGTGTTTTATATAGAAATATCACTCTGGTTTCTGTATGAAAGATGAATTGAGAATGACCAATACTTGAATCCACTTTGTAATCTCGGCAAGCAATCACAGAACTCTGAATTAGAATAGTGATCGAAGAGTTAGGGGAAGGCTTAGATGTGTATTTAGACAGGGGAATTGACAAGATTTTATCATTGATTATAAGTGGGAATGAGGGGAAAAGATGAGCCAAAGTTACTGTTGAGATTTTTGCTTAGACAACTGAAAGGAAGGTGATACCGTGTGGTGGCAAGAGAGAAAATGGGAAGAGGTTCCGGGTGAGAAGAAAAAGACTGAGTTGCCTTTCAGACATTAATTCTGGGCACACAAGCACGTGGTACCATGTGCATAAGCTCAGAAAGGAGGTCTCGTGAAGATACAGGTTTGTTGGCATTCACTGCATGGCACGGGAATGGCAAAAAGTTTTCATCTTGTGTTTCTACTCTGAAATATATAGCATTTTCCTACAGTGCTGAGTTAAAAAAGAACTTTGAGGCCAAATTCTTTCATGGTGATAGGGGAAAAAAAGTGTTAATTGATTAGTGAGGTTTGGCATGCACATAGAGAAAAGTAGAAATAGAAGCATATTTTTAGCATTCATTTACCCTGATCTGGATGGCAACTGATGTCATGAGATATATGTGGGGTTATATGTGGCATGAATGTAGAATAAAGTGAAAACAAACTGGGGCAAAATTCTAAAGTACCCTAATATTTTAGAAAGACCAAGAAGAATGCTGGTTTTTGATGGTTTAGAGAAAGGGCTAGGAAAAACTCTTTGTTACCATTTATCATTTATCTGCGAGCAGAGTGGCATTAGAGCAGGCAAACGCCAACACTAAAAACATGTTTTGGTATTTCTTATCTTAAATGTCCTCCTTTTGTGAAAATCATATTCCAACATTCTAACCCTTGGATGAATTAAAGAATTCCTAACTAAAGTTACATAACCTTCTACACTGATTTCCATCAACATGCATCTGCCCTGGCTTTGTAACCAGGTGTCCACTCCACTCCCAGGTCTGCCCCAACGTCTGCATCTCTGCCTTTCTACTTCGCTACCTTTGCAGCCTCCTTGGTATTCTGGTTCCCCCAGCAGGTCCTTGTTCTCATCACTGCCACTGTTTTGTCAGCGTTGGGAGTAAGTCACATGACTGTCTACCACATTTTTCTGTATGAACTATCGGCTTGCCTACTTTCTTGGACTTTTCTATTAATAAATTATCTCAGCATATATTGATTGGCTTCTGTATTCCAGAGCCTCTGTCACTTTGGTAATTTTCTGGGATAGCAGTCTTACTCAGCGAGGGAGAATGACAAAAAATCCAATGATCATAATATTTCTGTAAATGTTGTCACAGGCAGAACAGAGAAAGGAGAATGGAACTTGTTTTCTGGGGTCAATGAATGTTTCCCAGGTCAGAAGTCACTTGGGTTGAATTTAAGAACTATGTAGGGATTATTTCTAGTTTACTCTCTGATCCTATTAAATAAAAGGAAATGTCACTATAGTTAACTAAAAATCCAACAGTAATTTTATTTAAAAATTGTTTTATGATTCTCACAAATAAAAGAAGTTTAAAAGGGCCTGTGTGGGACTGGCATGGTGGCTCCCCAGTCACCAATAACTGGGGATTCTTCTCTGTCATTTTCAGTGATGGCTTTAATCCTCGAGTTCACTTCATAGTATAGCATGGCTGCTGAAGAGCCTACCATCATGCCTGTAGTTCAGGCAATAGAAAAGGAAAATAAAAGGGAAACTAGATGCACCTCGTGGATGAGATAGTGTAGAATATAGGAAAGGGGTCAGTTTATGGGGAGAGGAGAGCACAGAAAATACAAGAAAGGAGAGAGAAAAGAAGATAGTGAGGGAAGGAGCAAGATATTAGCCATAGCAGCAATGCTATCATTTTAGAAAGAACAAAATATACCAAGTAATAGTTTCTTGGGGCAAAACAACAACAAACCCAAAACCAAGTACACAAGAATATATATACAAAATGGAAGCATGAGTTTTTCACTGATTAGAAGGACAATCATTATATCAATATGCTATTTTCAATAGCTGCGTTTAACCATATTTACTTCCTCCAATTGGAAGTGGTCCAGGAAACCCTCGTTCACTTAGGAGAAATTGGACTGTATTTTGTTTCTCAACTGAGGAAACTGTTTGAAAGCTTGGACTGTGTATTTATGAGTTGCTTTGCCAAACTGTAGTGGCAATATCTTTTGAGACACTCGGCAGGGTTGACTTTGTCAAGTATAACAGAGAATATTTCAAATGTTGGGGGTTTGGCCAAATCTGCAGTGCATTTGCCAGGTGCTATTCCATCAATTTTTAATACCCATTTTTTTGAGACATTTAATCCATACTTATTTCTTACTGCTTTACTTCTTAACTCATCAAAATGTTACATTTCAAGAGCTCTTTGATGTATATGATACCTCTGGGCTTCTTTTCCCCCTTCTTCAAAACAGGAAGTTGTGTTAGCCAAGGGGATAAAACAGGGAAGAAAACCCTTGAATTTTGAAAGGGGTGTTGGTTCTGGTTTCAAAAGCCTTGAGGTTTGAATCAGTGCAGAACATGATTGAAATTATCATCACAAAAAATAGGAAACTGATTGTAAGTGGAAACACACATATATGTGTCTGTACATATATACATATATATGTATATGTAATTACAGATACAGTGTCAGAAGATGCCTAATCCCATCCTCCACTGAAGGACTGAATCCCCCCAGTGCATTACTGTCATGGCTTGGTCTGTCAACAAGAAAAGCAATGTCTGCTAAGGTCCACATATTTTTTTTCCTGTAAAAAGCAAGGGCTACAACCTTGAACTCTTTTAACTGTAACTTTTTTTCCATCCCCCTCTCTGACAGGTGTTTCCAAAATCCCTCTCTATTACTTCGTGTTCCCAGGATCCCACTCTCTGAGGGTGCCCCTGTATTCCTCTCTGTGATGCGTGACCCCAGCATACCTCTCTCTGATAGGTGTTCCCAGGGGTCCCTTTCTCCTACCTCACCTTCCCAGGATTCCTCTTTCTAATGACGTGTTCCCAGAATCTCTCAGGTGGGTGCTGCTGGCACCCTTCCTCTCTGAAGATGTGGCCAGCATCTCTCCCTCCCTCTCACTGTCTCTCTGTCTTTCTCTTGGGTCTCATTCCCAGAACCCCTCACCCAGACAGGCACTGCCAGGATTCCTCTCTCTGACTACCTGTTCCCAGAATCCCTCTCTCTGATAAACGTTCCCTGCATTCCTCCCTCTGAGGGTGTTTCTGGCATTCTTCTCTCTCTTCACTTATGTAACTTCTAGCCTTTGGTTTCAATATGTCTTGCTGGGTCACACAGAATCCACATTGTTCTGCGCCATGACAGTCTTTAAGTGTTTGAAAACAGCTGCTCTATGTCTCTGATTCTCACGTTTTAGAAATATAAGATGACAAGTTCCTTAAACTACTTATATGGCAAAGTTTTATGTCCATCCAATACCTAAGGAAATCCTCTCTATGCACCAATGTTTGTCACTATTACTCTTGAATTTTACCACCCAGAATTAAATAATCTAAATGTTGTACCACCTGCTAAGAGAGTGGAAAGAATACAAGCCTTTTCCTGGACACCATATTTTCATTTCTATTCATGCAGCCTAAGTTCTTCTACATATCTCTATTATTATCTCTCTCTCTCTCTCTCTCTCACACACACACACACACACACACACACGCACGCTCTCTCTCTCTCTCACTCACATTACATATAAAGAGAAAGGAAGAAGGAAGATAAATGGGTAAGTGTACTGTGAAAAAAAATTAATGACTCATATTAAGTGATATTATACAATTATAAGGATTTCCATATGTGTGTATGATGTGGAAAACCATACATACATATGGAAAGACCTGGCATATGTGTAACTGGGACAGCAGAGCTATGCATACTTGTCCTTACAGAACAAGATGGTGATGCCAGCCTAACAGCACCAGGGAAAGTAGGGCAAAGAAAAGTATTTCAGATTTGGGGCAGGGTTGGCGAGGGGTGAGTGGGAATTCCAAAAGAAGAGTATTTAAAAGCAAAGTGACTAAGCTTCATTTTACTTTATTTATTTAAGGGAACTTTTTTTTAAATTGCCATTCATTTAGAGAGATGGTAAGGGAGAGAGAGAGAAAGCATCGATGTGAGAAAGAAATGCCCATGAGTTGCCTCCCATATGCACCAATGGGATTGTACCCACAACCCGGGTACATGACCTGACTGGGAATCGAACCCAGGACCTTTCAGTGCAAGGAGCTATGCTGCAACCAAGTGAGCCACACTGGGCAGGGCACAAAGTGACTAAGCTTTAAAGTTGCCAATAGCTTTTTTTTCCAGCAAAATTCAAATATAATCTCAATTATTGGCAACTTTTCTGGGACAGATTCAATATCCTGAAATGGGATAGAATATGTTGTCTGTGAAAGACAAGATTAGATAAATTACAGAAAAAACAACAACAAAAATTTTCCACTCATTTATGATAGTCCAATTTATGCCTCTTATACCTGTACACCAAATTCATTATAATGAGCATACATCTCTTTAATAAAAAAAATCTAATATATGTTACACAAAAATTCTGAGGGTTTCGATCAAAAAAGCAAATCTAATTAGGAATTTTAGACTTTCACAAATAGAAAGATGAGGAAATACCTGTTATGTTCATAAAATCGTATCAAAGGGAGATAAATCAGCACTTGTCAAGCTTCTGCAAAACTGTTCACAGAGTTGTCACATTTGAGTAAATGAATTAGAGGAGTGGATAAAAAAGGAAAACTGCTTCTCTGATACATGCATTTATTTATTAGGCTATCAGAGAGAACTAATCCCAATGGATTCACTTAGTAGTAGAAATTACTGCAGAGCGGAAAGCTTACATAATCCATTGCGAGTCAGAATTTTTATCAAACCCCCTAATTAAAAGTTCTTCCTTTCTTAAACTGCTTAATGAGGAGTTGCATCGTGACTCCTGGAGTGAGTCGGGGGTTTTCAAGGATTTAGGGATGAAGTAAGCAAATGCACAGCAAGATATACCCTTAACCATCAGCCAGTTCCAAGGGGGTCAAAGGAGAAGAAACATAGTTATTTGTTGCAATAACACAAAGAAGCATTGACTGCTATCATCTCTGTTCTCTTAAAGGAAGCGGCTGTTTTTACTGATGTTTTCCTCCCCCAGACATCCATGTTTTGATTTACTTTTCCTTGTTATTATCATTCCTTCCTCCCACTCCTTTCCCCACGGACAATCTAATAACTAAAGTACACCTTTGTGTTGGTAAATTTTCATTTACCAACTACTCACTGTTTATATATGAACATGAGTGCATATTTTACTCTACCATAGATCTCAATCTGTCACCCATGTCACCAGGCATCCCTGTTGCTTTGTGAATGTCTGCTTGGCACCATTTCACTGCATAGTCCATCACATTTCACCTAGTCACTCCCCAGGTTGTGGGGGCTCTCCAACCTCTCACCACCACATGCAATAATCTTGCGGTCAGCTCCACTTGCATACCCCCTTTTGGAATGAGTAAAAAGTCCTTTGGAATAAATACCTAGCGGGTAAACTGCTAGCTCATACAGTGTGTAGCTAACTAGTTGGGGAATTTCTGCCAGAATGCTGTGTGGAACAATGGCACCTGTGCGCACTTCCACTCTAGTAGCAGCACCTCATTCTGGCCTCCCTTGTTCTCAAAGTGCCTGGGAGCAGGGCTCTGCATGAATGGGGGCTCTGGAGTTCCAGCTCCCTGCCTGTCACCCGTTGGGGTTGGGGCCGCCTCTGCCAGAATCCCCTTCTTTTTTAGGGACTGACTTCAGAAGAGCAGTGAGGGTGAGGTGGCTCCCAGCGCTCCTAGAACCAGGGAGCAGGGGTGACCTGTCCCAAAGAAAAGACCTAATCAGCTGAGTCACCCACTGCGTTCCTTGCAGATCCAGGATAAGGGCAGGAGGGCCTGAAGCATTTCTGGTCATGCCTTGTTTCTCTAGTCAATTGCAAAAAGCAAATGCTCCCCTTCGGCTCCAGGCTGTCGTCCGTCATAAGGCCCTGTCTGAGCAAGAGTGCAGCACCCCACACCCTCAGTCCAACCTGGAACCACTGGAAAACAAGCCAGCTTCTTAATAGCTACTCACAGGTGCAAAGTGATAGTCTTTGGTCATTTTGATTGTGTTTCTCTGGTTACCTATGAATGTGAGCATTTCTTCACATGCTGCTAGCTTTTAGAATTTCCTCTCTCCTGCCTGTGACTGTGCCTTGTGTCCTCTAGCCATTTTTCTTTTACAGTTATTGACTTTTCTTATTTATTTTCAATAAATCCTTTACATTCGAGATATCAGTTCCTTGTTATTTAAAAAAAAAATAACAGAAACATCTTTCCAAATTGGTTATTCAGTTGTAAACTTTGTCCGTGGTGTTTTCCATTGAATAAAAAAAAAAATTACAATATTTAAAATTTTATGCTTTATGACTTGGGAATTTTTAATAAGTTTTCCCTACAACAAGATCACAAAGGTGTTCTTGTATATTTTCTCCCATTAATTTTAAAATTTTCCTTTCGTACATAAGTCTTTAATTCATATGGAATCCATTTATAAATGGTCTGCAATAGATAGCTAAATTTACCCCACATAGTGAGGCATAAAAATGTCCTTTATTTTTGCTATTGATTTAAGTAACAATTTTATTATGCATTAAGTTCCACACATAAGTGGTCTCTCTCAAAACTCTCTACTTCATTCCCTTGGTTAATTTGTATCTTTTTGTGCTAATACCACACTAATTTGAATTGCTATGTCATTTCAGTATGGCGTGATTTCTGATAGGCACTCTTCCTAGACTAAACTAAACTTTATCAAAGTTGATTTTATTCTTCCATATAAATTTCACAATAAGTTCATTAAGCTTCTTAAAAATATCCCACTAAAAATTTAATTAAGATTGCTTTTAATATATAGATTATTTGTTAGAACAAGCATCTTTAAAATTAATCTATCCAGGAGCATGTAATTAATTTTGATCATCTCAATGTCTTTTATTGGAATATTACATTTTCCTACATAAAAATGACTATATATTGTTGATTAGGATAAATTGTCAATAACTAATAGTTTATGCTATTTTATGAAAGATATAGTAAACAGTGGTGATAGCATCATCTGTATATTTTTCCAAATCTTAGAGAGCATCTTAAATTGTGTCTTCCACAATTTTGTTATAACCTGTGGTATAAAACCCTTTGAAAATCAAGGCATTAATTTATATTCTTCTTTGCAAGTAGTTGCTTTTTACATCATAAATAGATGTTGAATTTTTAAAGTAAACATTTAATTGAAATACATTTAGAAAAATGGAGAAATCACAAAAGCACAGCTTAAGGGTTTCACTTGTTTTTAGTTTGTTTGTTTGCTTGTTTCTTTTTAAATAAAATTTTATCTAGAGTAATTTTAACTTTATAGAAAACAGTACAATGATTTTCCAACTATATCTCTAATTTTAAGATCTTAATTATTGTGATACATCTATCAAAAGTAAGGGCTACCTCTTTAAGATCACTGACCTTTATTGCCTAATGTATAATAACTTGAGAACTGTATTTCTTTTTGTTTTTATATTTTATTATTTCAGGGGGGTGACTATGTCAAGTCCCGATTACTCTGTTTTGTTTGGAAGGAATTGCTCTGAGTTGGATATTGATATAAAAACTTTTTAATTACTGATGTTCCCAAATTCAAGTAATAGTTTTATCAGAGGTCATGAAGACTGTTATCTAAACCATGTTACCTACCAACAAATTATAATGCAAATCAAGATGATCTCATCATTCTTACTTAACTACTGAAGACAAGAATGAGGATGTTATAAGTTAATTGGCCTTACATTATTTTTTCTTTATCTATACCATTCAACAGTAACAACCTTACTTTAATTATGGACTATCCTTCCCTCTGACATATTGGTCATTAGAGAAAGTAGATTCATTTTATTATGGCCAGTTAGGAATCTTCCCTTGACATTATAGACAATTAATTGTGTTGACATTACACATTGTGCTTTTTTCGTTGTCAATTTCCCACATTTAAGTAATGGTAAATTTTCTTTGTTGCTCCTTTCTCTTTGTCTTCCACCTAATTGTGTACTTCCTCCATAGAGCATAATGTGGTTTCAAACTGACCGTAAAATGATTCTCTAACTACATTTCATTCTCCACTCTCCACAAAAATAAAACTCTTGAGACATGTTAACGGCCTGGACTGTGGATAGGAGCTCACCCCTTCCAGCAGGGCCAAGCACAGTGACTTGTCACTCTTGAAACATGCCGATGTGCAGAGACAGCGGCAGATAGCCCACTAAAGTGAGTTTTTTCAGGCAGAGGGCAAGGCAGGCTTATGGGAAAGAGGTGAGATCATCCATATTTGATTTTAATTGCCTATGTTTCCTAGTAATAATGACAGGACATTCATCAGAGATGTGAGGCAGCCCCCACTGCCGCACTTAATGTGCTGCCCCTTCTGCAGGGGGGCATGGCGGGCACTCCAGCAAGGAAGAGCGTGGAGAGGAAGCACAAGCCACCTGCATACAAATGCCCGCCCCCCCCCGGAGCTCAACAAAGAGAGAAAGATGGATTTTTACAGGACTTTCCATTTTCTTCCCTTTTTGTTCTTTTTATTAATTGCTACTTTTTGAGGAGATTGGTACTAAAGTTCTGAAACAAGAGAGTTAAAGAGAATAAAATTGACATCTGAATCTTGCTGTGACCCACACACTGCTGGATAAGAGGGTAACAGGAGAAATGGAGGCAAAACCTTCACTAATAAAGGTTCCCCTTTACCTCATTTTTTTTCCCCAGAAAGTATAAGGAGCTCAGGTTATTTTGGTTTTCCGTCAATTCCTAATGTATTAGGTATTTGCTTTGGTATATGCCACGAAGTAAAGCAGAAGTGGTTTTACGGTTACTTACATTAGTAGGTTTTAAGAACATTCAAAGTACTGTAAAATACGCCAATTTGTTTAATTTATTATAGCTACAAGCACTGCCCTTTCTACCACATCAAAAGGTGAGTCTTCAGTATAAATCAATGTTAACACTTACCTTATTTGTCTGGATAAAATTAACGATAATTTATTAAATCTTAATTCTTAGGGTTCTTCTATGATATAATTATATCGTTTTAATATCTTTAAAATAAAAGTACATTGATTTATAGAAAGTTATTTTTAAAATTTCATAGCAAAAATTGTTTGCTCTTTCTTAATCATCATTCAGCCCTAAAGTCTTTAACTATATTCTTCTGGAAAAAGTAACTCAAAATAATGATGGGAAAGGTCTTATTCCCTCTCCTTTGAGGAGATCACGAGGATAACTGCTGAAATGCCATGTTTCATCTTTTGAAGACCCTCTCAGAGCTCTGCTTGCCCACATGCGTCCATCCACTTACTTATGGAAATTGTTGTGGACTAAATTAACGATACTTTTACTATTTACTGATTAACACATTCCTTCCAACATACCACCGTTTTTGCCCCCTATGGTTTTGTGAGGGTTTATATGTGTAATCTCCACCTCCCCAGCAAGAATGTAGACTCCGAGCAGTGACTAGCTATTGGGCATAGTGCTCCTGCTTATCATAGTAATGGAAGGGAGTTTTGCAGTGAAACCCACATTGGGGAGAAGGGGGAGATAAATTTGTTTTTATGTGAAGTTAAATTTAAGGGTAGGAATAATTGCTTATAAAGGCACTATGTGAGTTTTCAGCAAGAAATCAATCCTAATTCTTTGAAATGTATCTGATATTTGATAGTGACCTAGCATGGAGACTCTCTCCGGCATTTGTCCCGCCTCAGCCAGGAACCAAAAGTAGCCCTACTCATTTTCCCTGGCAGAACATGGAGCTTAAAAGGCCCACAGGAGCCTGGGAAGCTATTTAATCCTGAGGAGAGAGAATCATCCTCAAATGACTAAAAACAGAAGGGAGCATTTTCAGGGAGGCAGAGTGGTTCAAAGAGAGAAAATGCAGATGGCAAGAACAAAGAGGTTCTTGTAGGAAAGGAAGGAGCTTTGGAGAGCAGCACTTCTTAGAGGCCAAGGGTCCACAGATCTGTACCACATGGGCTTCCAAGTGGGAAAATACACCCCAGAGAATGTACAAGATGATTAAGCCATTGTGGGAAACACTTCTATTTATATCTTAGATAAGACATCAGAAATAAATTAGTTTAATACATTGATTGATATTGATACTCTATCTTGGTATCTATTTTAAAGGTAATTCTTGTACTCAGTTCCAGTGAGTGAGGGAGGTTCCCCCAACAAACAATTCTCTAGACATCAGCAGGGTACAATTTGGAAATAGAATGAGGTCCCACAGGTTAAGAGTTCAGTCCTATAAGACTCCCTCCTCTACTCCCTTCACATGCCAGTCACAATCCCAGGTGCTTCTGACCAACTAAATGGCTTTAGGGAGGTTCCAGTGACCCATGCTTGAGTTTAATTAATTTGCTAGAGCAGCTCACAGAACTCAAAGAAACATTTTACTTCCTAGATCACTAGTTATTATAAAAGGATATAACTCAGAATAGCCAGATAGAAGAAGAGACACACAGGACAAGGTGTGGGGAAAGAGCATGGAGCTTCCACGCCCTTGCCACATGTGCCACTGTCCCCAAATCTCCATGTGCTCACCCCCAAAACAGAAGTTCTCCAAACCCCTTCATTTGGGGTTTTTTGGTGGCTTCATTATATAAGCATAATTGATTAAATCCACGGCCATTGACCCCCTCCCCTCCCTCGAGGTGGAGAGGGAGGAATGAAAGTTCTAGCTCTTTCATCACCTGGTTGATTTTCTTGGCAACCAGCCCTGATCCTTAGGTGAGATCCAAAAGTCCCCCCATTAACATAACAAAGGATACTTTTGTTGGTTCCCACTCAGAAAAGTTCAAGGGTTTTAGGAACTCAGTCCTGAAAACAGGAACAAAGACCAAATACACAATTTGTATTATAAATCATAATATATATCACACCATGTAAAGAGGGTATGTCATATGTGATCCCAAAGTCAGCTTTGGGGGTGAGGCCCAGCAATCTGCATTTTAGTGATTCTCTCATTCGATTCTGTTGCACATTCTTATTATTATTGTTATTAATGTTATCATCATCATCGTCTTTTAAACATATGAATTCAGCATTCAAAAGAAGAGCAGAATGAATCTGAGCTTACTAAGATTCATTTGAAAAAGAAGTTACAAAGTCAGTTAGGTTTTCTGAGATCTATACATTCCCAACAGTCCTATGTTTTAAGGGGGTCTCTCTGCAGCCGAGTTGACCCCCAAGGCGCTGACCGCAGCAGAGTCAGCGAAGAGCTCATTGAAGAGGTGTCTGGGCAGCTGCATCCCACTGTCAACCAAATCTGCGACATTTTTATGTTTATTATATACTGCCTCAATTGTTGAGAATGAGACTGTCACAACTTTGAGCCATAGTTGTACTTGCTTTGTAACCATTCCAACTCCCTGAAAATGCTTCCTCCTTTTTCTACTCATTTCAAGATGCTTCCCCTTCCTCAGGATTAATTAGCTTCCCAGGCTCCTGTGAGTCTTATAAACTCCATATTCCACCTTTTCTCATAGCTTGAGCTTGGGCAAGTTAATTATCTTCTCTGGATCTCATTCAGCTTGTCAGGAAAATGGGAATAATTACATCTTTTATATAAGATTTTTGTGGAGATTAAATAAGATTAATTTTTTAGCACAGTGGTCCTCCCATCCTGTATCCACAGGAGGTACGTTCCAAGGCCCCCAATGGATGCCTGAAACCACAGAGTATCGAATCCTATATATATCATGTTTTCTTTTTCCTATCCACACATATAAATTAGGCACAGTAAGAGATTAGCAACAATAATTAATAATAAAATAGAACAATTATAAAAATATACTGTAATAAAAGTTATGTAAATGTGGTTTCTCTATTTCTCTCTCAAAATATCCTATTAAACCATACTCTCCTTTTCATTTAAAGGAAGTGCTTTCAGCTTCTTTCTGGCATACTCAAATGGCCAGCATCTCTGCCCTTACTCTCTGGGGCCAGCACTAAGTAAAACATGGGCAACTTGAACACAAGCACTGTGATCACATGGCAGCTGATCTGATCCCTGTGAGGGCTGCTACAGGACTAACCAATGGGCAACGTCTATAGGGACGACTCACGTTCTGGGTGGGATGAAAGAGAAATAACATGAGATTTCATCACGATACTCAGAACGGCATGCAACTTAAAACTTATGAATTGTTTCTTTATGGGATTTTCCAATATTTTCAAACTGTGGCTGATGATGGATAACTGGAACTGTGGAAAGTGAAATCACAGAGGAGGAGGGACGACTGTGTCTAACACAATACTATAGCCTTATGGCATGCACTTAAGAAAAAAAGTGTTCCCTTACTACCCTTTCTAGAACCTGAGAAACTATGGGATTCACTGGGATAATTATGAGCATGAGATTATATATAAAACAAAAAAGAAACATGAAATCCACATATGGTCTGTGCTGCATTAGGTTAGAAGAGCTTCCACATTACGGAGTTCTAAAGACAACTGTCTATCATCTGCCTGCAGAATGGTTGCCATAGCCGGGTACTAATTAAGCTCATAGTGGCACATCATAAGGAATAGATGATGCTTTTGGCCTTGGGGATACTTCATTCCTGTGCTAGTTGGGCATTAAAGTGATTTCTTTTAAATAAAAGAAATAGAACATTGCTGATAAATTTGAAATTCCTTTTATTATCTTCTTCTCAGGAGTAATCACTATCATAAATCTGCTGTGGACTCTTCAGGCCTGCTTTTATATTTTTAATATGTGAATATATATATAAACACTATCGTGCATTGCTCTCTGTGTTTTAAAAAGTATATAATATCTATCATACTATAGGTATTATTTAGTGAATTTAATTTTCACATAATATTTAGAGATTTATCCTACCCATCTGGATAGGTATATATTCAGTGTTTATTTTAAAACCTGCCACACAGAATTTTGGACTCCTGGCCCAGGTTGCAGAAATGGAAGAAGAGTCACTTTAATCCTTGCAAGGAAAAAGAGCTGGGATAACCTCAAATGTGTGCATTTTTTGAACCCTTTAGAGAGCCAACTTTGAAGAGCAAACAATTATCCCAATATCTAGAAAGAGTTGGTGTTTCCAGGGACAGAGGTGTTGTAAGCATGTTCTCATGCTGGACAGAAGCAAAGAGTTTGTAAAGAGCTAAGCTGAAAGAGTTGATACTTTTGTAGAGCCCAAGTATGGGTTGACAGGACAACATGAAACTCTGCTTGTGGCAGAGACTGGGAGAACCAACCTCTAATTGGTTCTTCCTACAGGAACAGAGCCAAACTTAATGTTAGCAAAGACCCTAAAAAGTATTCGTGGTGGTACAGAGCTGGAGGAAGTAATAGCAGCCATGCAGGAGGGGCAAGAAGCTTCCCAGCCAGATCCTTTTTCCACTGAAGAGCAAAAGCCTTACATGTAACAAGTGGTACGGTTCTCATAAGGACACTGCTGAAGAATCATTGCAGTTGGGAGAAAATAATAGGGGTTTGGGAAGTAAGAGGCAGGACTATGAGCTGGACCCACAACTACAGCTGAGGGAAGGGTAGGAGACCTGAGAAGGCCACGGGCCAGATATCCCAGGACACAGTGCGCCTCAGTCTGAGGCTGAATCAGAACAACAGAAAGCAGTGTCTTCATAGCTTCTATCACCAAGTTAACAGGTTTCAAAAACACCAAAATACCACTGGAGGAGAAACAGGAGGGGAAAAAGAATGAACAATGATGTACAGCACAAAATGGAGACCTAAAATTTAAAATTGAATAGACATTGTTCTGATAAACCAACACCCACACTAACTGAAGCCTGTGGCAGCCCATAAAGGTGAACTACAGCGACAAATCTCAAGCTGAGCCCAGTTCCTACCTAGACTAATTCAGTCTACCTCCAAGCCAAGCAGAACTTGTGCTCATTTCCAGGCATAAATACCATCTACCTCAGTCTCTATTGTTTTATATTATATGTCTAACTTTCAACAAAAAGTTACAAGACATAGAGCAAAAATACATACTCAGAAAACACGAAAGAATGATCAGAGCTTAACTCAGATATGGCAAAGATATTAGAAGTACCTGATAAGAAATTTAATGTAACTATGACTAATGTGTTGAAGGCTCTACTAGAAATGCTAGAAAACATGCAAATCAACAGGATGATTTCAGTAGCTGAGTTAGAAACTATGAGAAAGACACGAATGGAAATTACTGTATTTTTTGGTTCTAACATTTCCATTAGTCTCTTTCTCATAGAACCAAAACATACAGCAGAGTGAAAGTTTTAAAAAGGAAAAAAGAACATCTAAGAATTATGTGATAATATCAAATACTCTAATGTACATGTGATTATATTCTCAGAAGAAAAAGTGAGAAAATAGGTTAGAAGAAAATATGTGAATATAGGATGTCTAAATTTTTTCAAAATTAAAAATAAACACCAAACTACAGATCCTGGAAGTTCAAAGAACACCAAACAGAATAAAATAAATACAATCCCAGCCTCCAAAAAAATCTCATAGGCATATCTTACTTATTGCTGAAAACAAAAAACAAAGGAAATATCTTGAAGACCACCAGAGGCAAAAAATGAAACATATTCAGAGGATCAAGCCAGATTTACAGCCAACTTCTGGTCAGAAACCAAGCAAGTCAGAAGATAATCAATTTATTTACTCTCCATACCAAATTGATGCTTAATCTCTTGATATATAAAAACAGAACTGGGTCCTTTATTTTTCCTTTGCTAGTTGGCATGATGCTAAGTTTTGTCAGGAGAAGATACCGGAGAGACGTTACAGGAAGAAATAATTGTGGAACTCCAATGAGTTCTTTTTAGCAGCTTCTTGCAGTGTCCATGACATTTCCTGTTCTCATCTCCTGCAGTATGGGCGGCTTCTCCAGCACACAACTACCGATGAGAATAGTAGTCAGCAACACCCAGCATCCTGGAGCTATCCCCTGCAACTCACTTGGATGGCTTCACAGCAAATGCCTTTAAAGAAATATTGGATTGCGAACAGCCTTTCCTGGCCCCTCAAGGCCATATTTCTGATAAGGTCCAGAGAATGGATTTCCATCACCTTCTGCCACGGCAGCACTGTAGTAGTTTCTCTGATATTCAGTGAGACAAAAGCATGAGCTCGCCAGTGGTTTTGGATCTTAGTCCTAGAAGGAAGGTTCTTTCTCGATGTTCTATCTCTGCGATACAGGCTACTTCTTGTACTGGCTATTCCTATATTCATTATAATTCTCTTAATTCTTTCTAGCCAAACTCTTGTTTCTCTGATTCCGTAAGTTAATAATTCTCTATAGTAAAATTTACCTCTTCACATGACTGTGTGGTTTCTGTGGTTTTAGATCCTGATAGATCCAATATGGTACCGACTGAGGTGGCCCTCCCAGGTACTCCTTCCATAGTTTGTCCCTTCCAAATTGAAACTTTCACTTCTTGGTGTTCAGAAGAGAGACAAAGATAGCTCAGAAGTTTCTTCCATCATTTCTTTCCACATTTAATGGTTTCAACCTAGATATCAAAGAGGCTGAATAATACAGTATTCCTATATTTGTAGGAAGAAAGCATGGACTTGGTGAGCATCTAGCCAGTCTGCAACAACATATAAAACTTTTTGTTTTTTATCTTTTTTATTTTTTAAAGATTTTATTTATTTATTTTAGACAGAAGGGAATGGAAGGAGAAAGAGAAGGAGAGAAACATCAACGTGCAGTTGCCTCTCACGCGCCCCTTACTGAGGACCTGACCTGGCCCACAACCCAGGCATGTGCCCTGACTGGGAATCAAACTGGTGACCCTTTGGTTCTCATGTTGGGGCTCAATCCACTGAGCCACACCATCCAGGGCAAAACTTTTTTTGTTTTTTAAACTGAATTATATAACACCTCTTTCCTTTTTCCACAGATCTTGCCCACCCTTCATCTCTTCCTCAGGAAATATCCCAATCATTCACCTATTTATCAGCAAAATCCCTGTGGTCATCTACAAAGCTTGACTCTCTTACACATCAAATCTATCAGGCGAATTCTGTTGCAAATCTAACTGCCTTCATCTTGTCTACTGCAATGAACTTCTAATTCCTAGCTGGTCTCTCTGCTATCACTCTTTTCCCTATAATATATTCTTCTCAGAAAAGAAAGAGGCACCATCTAAAACCTAAAAAGTTCCTGTCATAATCCCACTCATTCCATCAGTGGTTTCCTATCACACATAAGACTAACATGTAGAGTTCTCTCGATGGCCCATCGGTGTCTACACAGTCGGATCCCCAGTTCCATTACCCAACCCTCCTTGCCTGTCTGTGTTCACTCCACTCTGATCACACAGGAATTCTTGCAGTTTTCATCTCTAGGTCTCTTCTCTTGTTGTTTCGCATTCCAGGAATGCTCACTTCTCTGTTATTTTAATTGGCACATTGTCTACCTTTAAATTTAAATGTTACCAGCTCAGAAAATCCATTTTAGTCATCAATCTAAAATATCACCCATTTTGATTGATTTGGATTTTGTCATTTCACAAATCACTACCAGACATTATTATATTAATTATCTCCATTATTTTAACCTCTTAATAACTAGAATATAAGCTCTATGAAATACAGACTTTGCTTTCTGTTTCCCCACTGTAAAACCAGTGCCTTTCACAATTCGAGGAAATGAAAGACATAATTAGTTGAATGAATGCATAAGTGTTAGAATTGAAGAGAAGAAAGCATTAGTCAACCACATTTGCAAAACGTGAGGTGGACAAAAGAAACAGCCTTGCTTGAAAAAAAACTTGAGTCTTTTGTGAGCAAGGAAACAATATATGGCACAGTTGGGAAAGTGTAGGAGTTTCATAAAGGCAGGAAAAAAGAATGTGAAACTAGCAATGATAAAAGACGAAAACGGTGTAGTGGACATGGGCCAGATAGAGTGCTGGGGAATTTGGATTTTATTACAAGTACAGCAGGAAGCCATTAATTGTTTCACCTTTGTGGGGAGGTCACCTGGTCATATTTGTGGCTTAAGAGGATTATGCCTGCTATAATGTGAAGAATAATTTAGAGAGAAAGGACGCTAAAGGAAAATAATACCAGTGTTAACCAGTAGCATAGATTAGATGTGACTCTGGCTTGAATGAAAATGATGGCAGTTGGAATAAAAAGGAACAAAAAGACCAAGAGATGTTTCAGAAATAAAATCAACAGAATATAGTTGTTGTTTCTTAATAAGCAGGAGAAAAAAAAAAAACATTCTATTGATGTTCAGATAAAGAAAAGGTAAATCTCAACTCCCCTACTTACACCAATTTCTAGTTTCTGCCCTCAACCCCAGAGAAAAATGTCCATAATTAGTCTCTTCAAATTTAATAAAGACACAATCTATACTTTGACAATGAAAGTGTTTTCTTACAGTTATGAAAATGGAGTCATTGCACTTATTATTTTAAATGAATGATTTCTGACGTATTGAGCAGGTTCAGGAACTGCCCTTCCCAAGGACTCCCCAAATATCCCCACATCCTGCTACCCGAAGTGTTTGTAAGCAGAACAACATTTACAAACCCTTGAGAAAAAAATTAAAATACAGATAAATGCCTGCCAAACTCTGGGAGCTATTTAAATATTATTATAGCATGCAATGCAATTATAACAATTCAATCTCCTGGAAAATGCAATAGACAGTTTCCCTGCTTGCTACAAGGAAAGTGAGTGTGAACGGTCCGGGCCATGTACCTTTATCTCTGGTATTCTGCCAGACGAAGAACTGCTACTTGGTAAAGTTTAAGGGGAAGGTTTTAATGGAATTTTACACTCATAATTCCTGTTTTGTTTTTCCCCACACACAGATCAGAAGACCTTTATTAGTAGAGTGAGTGATTAGGCCTGGGAGGGAGTGGTATAGATTTTGAAGCCAATTCCATTATTTTAGAAACAAATTTGAAATCAAGCATTGTTTCAATATCAAGATCCTCTTTTCCTGCACTTCCAATAGCTACCCCCTGCAAAACTGACTATGAAACTTGTAGGGCTCAGGGCAAAGTGAAAATGTGGAGCCCCTTTTTTAAAAACTTATTAAGAATTTCAAAATGGCAAGAACAGAACATGAAGCGCCCCCAGAACAAGTGTGAGGCCTTTCTGAGCATGGGGTTCTGTGAGAGCCCACAAAACCAGTCTTGCTGCCATATTTGAACAAAAAATAAAAAGAGCTCCTGGCTTTGATTATTGTTGGTAAATGACTGGCAGGTCAGATGAGTTATCCTTTTAATTTAGGTAATTCTTCCTATAACTGCGCTTCTCCAGCTGGGAAGGCTATGTCCCTAGCAACACAATCTGATCTGGTGTGGTTGATCAGAAACCTGGGTATTTCTAAAGCAAACTTTAATAGATTCTTATAAATTGAGTCACATAAAAATTCTGTCGTCTTTTTAGGAAGAGTCCCAATTATTTTATTTGTCATACAGAAAACTGACATTCTCTTTCAAATCATTGGAAAAATGTGACCACTGCTGGTGGTTTACCAATTTTAATGGGTATGACCAGTCGCTTCAACTAAAACATTGCTTGTTCAAGGTGGGGGTAGGTGTTAAAAGTCAGAGAAGCCAGTGTTGTATTGACTTTGCTAGTTGGTGCAATCTATCCATCCTTCATTACGCAGAGTTGGTGAGGTCCTTGGCTGCTGCCACTGCTCAGCACTAAGAAGGGTGCCGCTGAAGGCACCATTTCCTCCCTCTGCCCTTGCCACCAGTTTGAGTTCCTTCTCTCGTTCCTCTGGATGGTTTGCAATTCACAGGACACCTGGAGAACTCTGCTTTATCTACAACCCAGAGGACAGAGCCTCTTTACCCTCTTTTCCCTTTCTACTTTTCTTGTTACCTCATCAGACTTCTACTCACACAATCCTGTCCCCCCCTTTAGGGCACACACACACACACACACACACACCAGTCCTGTGATAATTCCCCAAACTAACCAGAAGTTTGTGAGTGATTAAAGAGCAAGGACTCATGATGAAATTCAAACACAGTGTTCAAATAGCCACAAAGTCCAGCAGACGCATGCAGTTTTTGTTCGGCATGAGGTACAGTAGAAAAAAATGAGCCGAGGGAATTGTCTTTCTGCTCCTTTATCTCTGAAACCCCAAGAAGCAGCTTTATTACTGTTATTTTCTTTAGCAAGCTTCATTTAACCAATAAAATATTGTCTTTGAAGCCAGACTTATTCAATGTAAGATGAAGTAGAGATGTGTGAGTTACTTAGTGTTTGAATATCATTGATAATACATCTTTTTTTAAGTAAAATTATTCAACCACTTCTACTATGTAGTCTAACTAATTGTACTTCTCAGTTTTCTTTTCCAAAAAATAAAAAATAAAAATAACCTGGCTGGTGTAGCTCAGTGGATTGAGTGCGGGCTGGAAACCAAAGTGTCCCGGTTCAATTCCCAGTCAGGGCACATGCCTGGGTTGCAGGCCAGGTCCCCAGTGGGGGCCATGTGAGGAGCAAACACACATTGCTGTTTCTCTCCCTCTCTGTCTCCCTCCCTTCCCCCTCTCTAATAATAAATAAATAAATGAATCTTAAAAAAAAAAAAGTTTTGTTAACTTTGTCCCATCTCAGACATTCTGTCCTTCAAGCACTAAAGTTACTCTCTGTGGTCCATAACTAAAATTTCTTCTTTTTCAAACTACCAAACCTTATAAAATATTCACTTATAATCTATGTTTACTCCCCCCTTTTCCAAAAATAGGTCACAACATCATTCTGACTTTAAGATAAAACAACCATTAATAATTCATATGAGAGTTAGAAAATCTGTTAGAGTGCAGACCAATTCCTTACAAGTAAATCATATATTTAATTTTTATCTTGTATCTATCATATTTGCTTAAATAGATTTGCTTAACTCAGTTACTGTGATTTTCTTTTACTCTTATTTATTGAAAATATTCTTGTATATATTTATGGGTATCTATTAAATAAAATCCTTTGAAAATGCTAAACCACAAATCTAGTTACATCATTATTTCAGTAGTCATGCATCTGTACACATACACCCTGAAAAATAAAATAGAGAATTAATTCAATCTTATGTTTGTTTCAGTTAAATTTGAGCATGGAATGTAACATATCGTTCACATCTCAAGTCCTGCTAAATTCTTCAGTTTTGACAGTAAAGGAACCAGTTCTATTTCTTTTTTACTACAAGCAAAATAAAAAGGTTGGGGGCATTGGCAAATGGAATAGAATTTATTCTGAACTTTGTTTCTCAAAATCATTTTATAAATAAAAATATTTATTTAGAATTTTATCAAATAATAATGGAGGGAAAAAAATTTTGCATCACTTTCTTTAAGATCATGATTACGTTTTTAGTGGAAAATCTTCCGGGTTCTGTAAGCAGTATGGTCACAGGTAAAGATGGCTACGTATCATACAACAGTAATTTGTTTTTTTCAGCTAAAAAGGTATTCACAAAAGTTTTCTATTGTTTGTTTATCAAACATTCATGGAGTTGCTTATACTTGGACAGCTAGGAGTGCAGATTTTGCTGGTGGTATTCTTAGTAAAATTTTCTCTGCTTAGTATTATCAACTCATTACTACCACATTACTACATTTGATTTAGCCAATCAATTTGAAAATAATTCCTGCTTCAGTTCATTATTATACCTAACTTCCTTGTGAAGAGAAAACACAATGTCATGTTGAAACCTATCCTCATTTATGGCTGGATATTTGGAACTGATCTGCATAAAGACTGTTAAATTTTACCTACCGTTGCCTGACATTTAATTTTTATTTTTGTCTTCTGGTATGTTTCTAATTAGGATATTTCCCAGATGTTAAGTTCTTGATCATGGCAGAAAGAACTTCTCTCAGCCCATTTGTGCTGCTCTAACAAAATACCACAGACTAAGTGTCTTATAAACAACAGGAATTTATTGCTTACAGTTTTGGAGGCTAAGGAGTCCAAGGTCAAGGTACTAGCAGAGCTGGTTGTGTCCAGCAAGAGCCCACTTCCTAGATAAACATCTTTTGGCTGAAACTTCACAAAGTGGAAGGGGCTACAGAGCTCTTACGAGTCTCCTTTTTAAGGGCAGTAATCCCATTCCTGAGGCTCCACCCTCATGACTTAATCACCTCTTGGTGTGAATACCTTTGGAGGAAAGGCCCCATCTCCAAATCCCATCGCCTGGGGGCCAGGACTTCAACAGATGAACTGTGGGGGAGATACACACATTCAGACCACAGCAGAGCCTAAAAATTTACAAAGAAGGAAGGAAAGAAAGAAAGAAAAGAAAAAATGAAATGGCCTAATTTCATTTGGCCTAATTCTGGATTATATCAAAGATAGCTCTGTGACCAAGGGTATCATGTGAACTTTCTGATACTTAGGCCCCAACTTTGACGAAAAGGGGTACTGGTACCCTCTTCACTAGCTGGTTGAGAGGAGAATTCAAATAAGGAAATTGCACTATGGCTCTCTTACCAACTCTAAACCTAATATAAATTGTCTCTAAGAGGCCACTACGAAAATATAAAGAGGAAAGAAATGGTTGCTCAGGAGGAAGAGACTGGCCATAAACAAGATTCTCCATTAACCCCATTAGCACGCATCAATCCAACTGATTGCCTCTCCTCTTAGAACAGGAATGAGGAGGATCCCAAGTTCAAGCAAAGCATTAAAAGGGGGTACATTTAATCATAAAAACCAACCCTGAGCCACAAAGACTGGGTCTGAAGGCTGAGTATTATTAGCTATACAAGCATATGTAAGTGATTAGGCTCTTTGCCTTATTTTCCTCATCTATAAAATGGTGGCAATAAAACTATCTACCTCAGAGGGTATTGGAGAAATGTAATGAGTAAATATATTGAAAATACTTGTAATAGAGCTTGGCATATACTAAGTTTTCTGTGCTGATCATGGCTAGTATGATCAGTTAGCACATGTTATGGAGCACACGCCACCTGGCTGAGACCATGGTTGTAGAAAATCAGGTCACAGCTAATGGGACAGTCAAGTGTAAAGTTCACATATGTGACAGCAAAGAACAATTTTTGATATTTTTAATGTATTATTCATTTTCCAATGCTGTGAATAATTTAGTCAATGGCCATGGACAAATCTAAGTGATAATTAATATCATGCATTAAAGTAGATGTTTTTAAGCTGGGAGCAAAGATAAAAATTTGAGAGCTGGACTAGGATGGTCTGTCTTCAAATGTTCAAATCTTTCTATCTCCGCGGGCAATAGATTTGATACAAAGCACAGCATGTTGGGAATAAGGAAAGCAGTCTCTCCAGCTCTGTTCTGTGAACATACTACTCACATCACTAGAACCTAAACGATAATACAGACATAGATGACAGTAAACATATAGAGGTAATGACTATAAAGTGTGCAGAATTTTAATGACATTTTGTCATTACACTTGTGGGGGTGGTCATTATAATCTGTACCTGTAATTCCAGAAGGTTGAGAAATATGCTCTTCTACCTATGTGGTGATGCAGGAACAAAATACAAAATAAGACTTCCAAACCATGGAAGTCTCTTAAGGTCACTTCAAAGAGGGGTTTGAATTGTCTGACACAGGACAGATAACACAAGACCCTTTTCACCTCCTCCTTGTACCTTCTCACCATCCACTTTATCTAAATCTCTTACTTCCCTTTTTCAACCCCAGACCAAGTTGGCTTTTTTCTCCTCCCTAGTCTAAACCAGCACTGTTTTTCTAAGCATTTCACATTTTCTCTTCCAGAATTTTCTTTAGAAGGTGGACGAGGAAAAGCATTATTTTAGTAGTTTGACTGGATGTTCAGAAGGGAATTAAACCCCAGTGCCTGCCCCAGGGAACGACAGAATACACAAGTAAACTAGGCAGGGACTCAGAAGATTATTTTGTGTTGAAAAAAATATCTGAAATCAAGAACAAAAGGCTTATTAGCAGGATTGACTATTTTAACTCAGGTTCAGTTTCAAGTGATTCTTTCTTCCAGTCTCTGTTCTCTTGGCCTCTCGTCTCTTTCTCTCAGATATTTTACTGAGTTTTTACCTCTCCCTTCACAAACTCCAAAAAAGTCCAAAATGGCCCTTTAACTTTGAAAGCGTGATCAATTATTTTTCTTTTCCTTCTGGGTGTGTTACTATGAAAGAATCATTCTAAAACTCTCCTCATCGGATGCTTTTCTTTTTAAATACAATAACCACAGATTACTTATTATTGCAGCTTTTAGATACCTCTGAAAATCATGTCCTTACTTACGAGGCCACAGAAAAGTGTCTTTTATGTTAAATGACTACATTGTTACAGAATTCAGTCTAAAAATTAACCTAGGTTTTCATTTTCTTCATTATAAGGCATTATAAGTCTCTTCCCTAGAACAATATATTTATCAGTAGGGCCCTTCAGTAATCTTAACCCAAATTCAAGAGTAAGGAAGGAGGCAGAAGCATGAAAAGAGAGCTTTAAGCCATCACAAAACAACTGCTAAGCAGAGAAACACTTTTAGGTAAACTGAAAACCTCTCACCTTATACACAGAGCATTAGAGCTGGCACTGGAGAGGGAGAATATGTCAGCTGCCCAATCACTAGCCCTCGGGCCTTTCCTATTGGAGAAAAATAGACTCCCCCAGGTTCCTCACATTTAGTCCTTTGATCAAGTTTAGTTACAAAAACTTGGATGCCTTGTGCATCCTGAATGTTTGTTTTTATTTCATTTTCAGCCAAGACACTGGACATCGATTTTCTCTTGCATTTTATTTCAAGTAAATTCACAAACGTGGATGGAAAAACCAGAGCCAAAATCTTTGCCCTGAGCACAAACCCAAGTAAAATCAAAGCACTTCTGAGAGTGTGAGTTGTTCAGTTAAATTTGCTTAAAAAAAAAAAAATCATCAAGCAATTGCCCTGCTGAAATGGATCAGACATGGAGGCAGAAATCAGACAAGAAACTCTTGGTGTGCCACCTTGCGCAGTATAATTTTCACATCAAAGAACTTCCAAATAGGATTTTTGCCAGTATTTGAACTTGTAGCTAGCTGACTCGAATAGTTTTTGGAAGTAAGCAGGTTATAAATTACAACTACATAAGTAAATAAATCTCATGGTGATATCCAGACATCCTCCAGTTTAAGGTTCGCCCATGCCATTCTACAGAGATAGGGCCACAGCTCTCTTGGTATCTCAGCTCTTTTCATCTCAAAACTGGGTGGATGTACGTGAATTTTCATGCAAAAGAAGTGCTTCCCAGAAGAAAGATCAGCATGTGCAGCGGCTTGAAAGTTTTCAGAAGAGGCTTGGGGAGCTCATGAACACTAAGAGTTCAATGTGAGGAGAGGGGCTAGCTAGTGTGTTGACAGGAAATGAGACCAGAAAAGCAGATTCAGATGAGTTTGAGAGCACTCCCATGCCCCTGGAATGACTTTTTTTTTTTTTTTTTTCTGTTCACAAAACCATCCTAGAGGCTGGATAATTCACGCTTGGTTTACAGCCTGTTTGGGTTGCTAGGTACCTGCATAATTTTGTTTGTATAACAATTATTCTGATAGCACTTTACTCAGCCATAAATGAAGGAATTCAGATTACAACTCTATGTCTTATGTGTGTGTATGTGTAAACCTTTAAACATATTTACCTACACACATGCAACATATTTACTTATAAGTAAATTTTAATACAACCATAAATTTCAATTCCTAATAATTACCTGGAATATAAATATCTCCATAATTTCTAAACATTCCAGGTAGATCTATCACTATACAGTCCTCCTGACTCTATGCAATCTGTCCCAGATTTCTTGATTCTTTGTTTTTCCCCATTTTGTGCCCTTTTTCTGCACCTATTCTGGCCCCATAACATCTATTAAAGTCATGGCTATCCCTCAGATTCAGCATAAACTCTCTCTCTTATCCCAGATATGTTTCATGTACTCAAGATAAATTTAGAAATGTCTTTCCTCAAATCCTCAGAGTATATTTATGCTGTTTGCACCTATTCTGCCTTCAGTTAAAGCTCCTTATGAATCAGTATTCCTTACCTACCATCTACTACATACAGGAAGGAACAGGTCCATGCTTATATTTGTGACTTTCTCACACACCTTTCCTATTAACTCCAAAATATTTCATACATAGAAGTTGTTCAATAATACTTTGTGAAATTTTATTGAATGTGTAATTTGGATCACTTGAGAGAGAAGACTTGAGTGCCAGTTACCAGTGCTTAAACATATTAAGGGCTTCATTGAAATTGACTTTCACTCCATAAATAAGAAACTATAAATAAACAGTGGCTATGGAGCAAGGAAGAAATTCTTACCGGATTGTAGTAGGGAGAGTGGGTATATGTCGTTCTCTGGAGAATTCTCAAAAGTCTACTCCCATTTTATGAACTAATCATCTTATTTTTATCATACTCCATCTTCCCCATGAAATACGAATCTCTGCAAGGTGGCACATACACAAAGTGTTAAATGGGAAATCTGAAGACTACTCTTCAAGGCTCCTCTCTCCACTATAGTTTAACGTGGACATGTAACGTAGCCTCTGGGATCACATGCCCTCTTTCATAAAAAGGGAAAAACGATGCCTGTGCTTTCCACTTGATAGGGCTCTTGTAAAACCAAGAGATGAAATATTTCTTTAAAAATCACAGATTTTATTCCATCCAGTTATTTCAGTTTCCTGAATATGTAGTAGAGGTCCAGCCTCTTTAACTACGTGTGTGTTGTTTTCTGTGAGTAAAAATCTATTCCCCTCTCTTTTATTAGAGGGTCAATGCCATTTTTCGTTGTGCAGTGCAGCACAGTGACCGTCTCCAGGAAGACGCCACAGACGCCCACACTTGCTCTACCATAGCCTTTTTTGTGCGGGATCACTCCCTGGACTTAATTTTCAGTCTCCATCATGATAGTGCCAAATCCTTGACTGCAGCAACTAAAACTTATATAACCATTAAATCTTCAACACATTGATGATCAGTAAATGTTTATTGGCTGGATAAACTTTGAATGGCATCTCAGACTTGACTCCATCTCCTATGAGTTGAGCACAGTGATCACCTAGTCTGCAATTTTGTAAAAATTGTGTTCCAGTTTATAAAATTAATGGTAGCTGACGTTGAATCTCAGTTCTGGTAGAAAGCCCGGTGCATATTTACAAGGGCGTCTCATCTCCAAAAGATTTTTCTTTCTCTATTTTGTTCTACAGACACTTCTCAAAAAATATTTTTCAGGAATGATAGTGAAAATAAGAACCTTAGACATACGGCCTGCATTGTACAAAGCCATGCTTCACTTGATAATTTATTTTTTTCTTACATTTCTCCCTAATCCTGTTTCAATATGCTGATCTCCCTTGTTTCTTCACCAAGCCTGTTTTAGAATTGTTTTATAGACAATAGCCCCCCACTCTGGAGAGCTAACTAAACTTTAATGGTCACCTAAAGTCCCCCGTAACACCAATTTATGCAAAGACACAAAAATAGAAGAAATAGGCTATAAAGATAAAATATATTATTAAATGGCATTGTTGCCATTGTTATTATTCTCCCACCGAACGAGGAGTTGAAGAGCTGAATTACACACCATATGGTAATTGCTTGGAAGATAACCACGACTTACGGTCACACGTTCAGCATGCAACGACACTGTTTGCTGCATTTCAGGTGCCAGTGTGGCTGAGGGCCAGCCCAGGAAAGATGAACTGGCAGAGAGGGAATGACAGACATTAGGCATAAGTACTTTTCATGTCAAGCCTTTGGCATGTTCATTGTTGAAAAAGTCTGTTCTCAGAAAGGCCTTCCAAAATATGCAAGTTATGCTATGAAGGCACATGATAACTTCTGCTGTCCAGGGATATGTTAATATGGATCGTCCTGGGAGATGCCAACTCATAGCCAAGGTAATAAAATGGCCATTCCAGATATCTGTCCAATCCCATTCCTACTGCCCAGTGGAAGTTCAAACATTGGGTTTTAATTTCAAATTTTTTTTAAAAAAATTGAGTTTATTGGAGGGACATTAGTTAATAAAATTATGTAGGTTTCAGGTGTACAATTCTATAATATACCATCTGTATACAGTATTGTGTGCTTATCGCCCAAAGTCAAGTCTCCTTCCAATACTATTTATCCCTACCTCAGTCTCTTCTCGTTCCCTCCACCCTCCTTTCCCTCTGGTCATCTCCATACTGTTGTCTATGTCTATGAGTTTCTTTCTCTCTTTCTTTCTTTTTTTTCTATTCCCTTCCTTCCTTCCTTCCTTCCTTCCTCTCTCTCTCTGTAATCCCTTCACCTTTTTCACCCAGTCCCACAACTCCCCTCCTCTCTGACAGCTGTCAGCCTGTCCTCTGCATCTATGAGTGTGTTCTATTTTTTGCTAGTTTATTTTGTTTCTTATATTCCACATAAACTGAAATCAAATGGTATTGTCTTTCTCTGACTGGCTTATTTCACTTAGCATAATAATTTCCAGGTCTATGAATGCTGTCACAAAAGGTAAGCTTTCCTTCCTTTTTATGGCTGAGTAGTATTCCATGTGTAAATGTTCCACAACTTCTTTATCCATTAACCTACTGGTGGGTACTTGGGTTGCTTCCATAGCTTAGCTATTGTAAATAATGCTGCAATGAACATAGAGGTGTCTATATTCTTTCAATCAGTGTTTTGGGTTTCTTCAGATATATTCCTAAAATAGAATTGCTGGATCACATGGCAATTCCATTTTTAATTTTCTGAGAAAACTCCACACTGCTCTTCACAGTGACTACACCAATATGCATTCCCACAGACAGTGCACAAGTGTTCCCTCTTCTCCATGTCCTGGCCAGAACTTCTTGTTTGTTGATTTATTAATGGTAGCCATTTTGGCACATATGAGGTGATCTCTCATTGTAGTTTTAATTGGCATTTCTCTGATGATTAGTGACACTGGGCATGTTTTTCATGTCTGTTGGCCATCTCTATGTCCCCTTTGGAGAAGTGTCTATTCAGGTCCTTTGCCCATTTTTAACTGGATTATTTTTTGGTGTTGAGTTGCATAAGTTCTCTACAAATTTTGGATAATAACCCTTCATCATATGTATCATTGACAAATATATTCTCCCATTCAATGGGTTGTCTTTTCATTTTGTTGATGGTTTCCTTTGCTGTGCAAAAACTTTTTAGTTTTGTGTAATTCCAGTTATTTATTTTTTCTTTTGTTTCTCTTGCCTGAGGATATACATCATAAAAAAATATTGCTATGAGAAATGCCTGAGATTTTACAGCCTATGTTTTGTTTTAGGATTTTTATGGTTACAAATCTAACATTTAAGTCTTTATTCCATTTTAAGCTTATTCTCGTGTGTGGTGTAAAAAGGTAGTTTAGTTTCATGTTTTTACATGTTTCTGTCTAATTTTCCCAAGACCATTTATTAAATAACTACCTTTACCAATGGGCAAAACTAAACATTTCACTTAAGATCGAGAACAAAACAGGGATGTCCACTTTCTCAGCTCTTGTTCAACGGAGTGCTGGAAGTCCATGATACAGCAATCAGACAAGAAGAAATAAAAGGCAGCTAAATTTGAAAAAAACAAAATCGTCAATTTTTTACCAATGACATAATGTATGTAAAGAACCCTTAAGATTCTACAAAAAAAACCTATTAGAACTGATAAATGAATTCGGTAAAGTAGCAGGATACAAAATAAATATCCAGAAATCAGTTGTATTCATATATACCGATAATGAACAATTATAAAGGGATACTTAAGAAAACGATCTCATTTATAATTACATCAAAAAAAACTAGTAATAAATTTAACCAAGGATGTAAAAGACTTGTACTTAGAAAATTATGAAACACTGAAGAAGGAAATTGAAGAAGCTACAAATAACTGGAAGCATGTACCATGTTCATGAATAGAAAGAATTAACATCATTAAAATGTCCCTACAACTCAAAGCAATTGATAGATTCAACACAATTCCTATCAAGATACCAATGGCATATATCTCACAGACCTAGAACAAATATTCCAAAAATGTATATGGAACTATGAAAGACTCCGAATAGCAATCTTGAGAAAGAAGAACATGGAAGAATCATTCTATCTAATATCAAACTATACTACAGGGAAGTCCAGAAATGTAAAAAGGAAAGTTTATATAGAATTTTTCAATTGACTACTTCCTACACCAGTAGTCAATTTGAAAGCAATAAAGAATAACTTGAACATTTATAGTTAAATATGTACAGCCTTTCATTCTTAGGATCTATATTTAAATCATAGATTATTATGATCACCTTTTCCAAAAGTAAGAGGGTTAACTTTTTCAAAGATATTAAAGGTGAGATTTCTGCTTTAGATGATTTGAAAAATGCCTTGGTTTGAACAGTGTCATTCAGCTTACTAAATGTTATTTCACACATTACATTATTTTATTGAATTTTCCCAAGACCATCATTAGGTAAATATAATTTTCCATTTTCTATCCAGATTAAGACTCTCAAGGAAACAGAAGAATGACTTGTTCAAAGTCATTCAACTGGATTTTAACAGGGGATAGAACTTAAATCTATTTGTTTTCAAGTGAAATGATCTCAAGCAGCTTTGGCTATGTTAATTAGTTATCACTTACATAATTTTCTTATGGAAACCAGTTTGGTATTTCCACTGTTGTTACAGTTGGAAATCTAATGCTCTGTATAAATTATAAAACGTGTTTATGGATTCATGCCATATCTGTTTTATTGCTAAGAAATGATATGAATGATTTTTTTCACATTTCAAGAGTGAAAAAATGATCTCTGTACAAATGCTCAAAGGCATAAACCATGCCTATAAGACAACTACTTCTCCAGCTGATATCTTTGACTTAGCTCTCATGCCTGCCGTGAAAGAATCAGCAAATCAAACTCTCTTCTCCATAGTTAGCTAGCTTTTCAAGATGTAATAGTACCTTAAATGTAGAAATACTCTTGGAATTTATTCAAAACAGAAATCTCAATCCAAAAGCACAGCTGAATATTCATGGAGATGTTTTATTTAACCAAACTTATCCTTGGAAAACACAATTTTGGAACAATCACCATATCATGGGCATCAACATTCACATATATATAAATGTTTGCTTCTGTCATAGCTGTTGTTGTGTTACATGTACACACAAATACACAAGCAAATGTGCATATATGACATTAAAAACACATTGAGAGCTTTAATTGTACCTTACAATTTTTCAAATTATATCCTGGCTATGAAAGCTTTCCTAATGAAGAAACAAAACACAAAGTATACCTGTGCTAAAGGCCTTTATTGACTTTGCACCTGAACTCAGTCCTGGCCTAGGCACTGGGTTTGTTGGGAAAAAAAAACAAACAAAAGATGCCTCTAAAAGATTATGCACTTAGTGGGGAGCCTCGAGGTACACGTATAAGAAGTCCAACACATGGGTACACGGTGTATAGAGCACTACAGGTGTTTTAATACGTAAGGGAGAGTAGCAGATTCGTTAGTGAATATGCGTGTGTGTTAGTGCATAGGCACATGTACAAGCCACTGACAAATACGCTTCTGACAGATTACTGAAACCAGACACAAATGGCCTCTGTCTGCCTGGCCTTTGGAGTGTGAGGAGCCGTTCAGTAGCTATTTGAGCAGGGCAGAGAAGTCCAGGGAAAGAGTGCAGCAGAGTCTCTCCGTGGTCTTGCATTTCTCCTTTGGGCTTTGCTATAGGCTGAATTGTGTCTACCCAACTTCCAGATGTTGAAACCCTAACCTCTAATTTGACTGAAGTTGGAGATAGGGCCTATAAATTGGGAA